>JAFKAC010000135.1:0-130762 GCA_025766275.1 Lactarius indigo | reverse complement strand
GTTCCATGATAATTGACACACGCGCTTGTATGCTGCATATAGAGCCACATCCATGAGTACCACACAACCGCGATATGTACAGCTCACATGAGGCTGTGTAAGGCTGCCCCTGGTTCACGGCCTGTCTTAATGAAAATACCCTATCTACAAGCAAATGTACCAGGAGCTTCATTGAGAGAAGCCCAGACAAGGGAGGCTAGTTCAACTCTCTGCCAACGCCCGCCTATCTTTCATCCGAAACTATCAGAAACATCTCACCACCCCGCGGGGATAAGTTATCGCTATCCAATCCCGCTCGCATTTCCCAACCTCAATACGAGTTTGCCACTCATCAGAAAGTGCCTTAATGGCCCACATATATCCTGTGGCTCTTCGTGTGAGATGTAAAGGATTGCCGCCCTGCGAGAACTTCGGAGGCAGAACATCATCTATCATTAGATCAATGAGTTCGTCGTGACCGTTGAAAATCACACTATGGGACTCCTTGGGAAGGGTCCGGGTTCGAATCTTGACGCTTGACTGTGACGTTTGGCCCAGACTGCTATCATAGCGAGATTGAAGTAAGCACACGAACCAAACCCCCAATATGATATGTCCACCGGGCGCTACGGGACATAACACGTCATCGGTCACAAGACAAACCTGAAAAGCAGGGCGTTCAAGTTCGATACGAGCCCGGGTCTCAAGATATAGTGATCCTATCAGACATAGAGAAGTCATCACCCCACAAGAAGCACGAGGGACGTCGGTGTTTGTGCAAAGAATGGTGCACGCTCGCGATGAAACGACACCATGACCCAGAGAATTTGAACCGTCGCCGGTGATGGGTAGCGGTCTGCACCCCACGCAAACATGCGCGTACGTGGTTGAAACGGAACATTCCGGCCTTCAAGGCCTCAAGAAGTAAGAAGACGTCGGAGTTCGCTGTTACTACGGCATCGCTACCAAGGTTCGACTCGAGAAGCAGGACCAAGAGGGTACCTTCACGGAGGATGGCGGGGTACTGGCGGAACAAGCCAGACCCAGAAATTGCCATCGCCTTCCTGCTCAGAAGTAAGAACAATAAGCAGGTTCGTCGTCGCGATTAAGTTAGTCCTGCCAATCCTCACCAGCTTTCTAGTTGAGCGTATCGGTCGTCGTGAACAATAAATCGTGGTTCTCTTCCAAGTCAGCTTATTTTCTAAGTCCTCGGGTTCCGTGAGCATAACAACGAGTATGAAAGAAGAGGGTGTTGGAGTCCTCTTAGTCCGTCGCACCGTAACCACCAGCGGGGTGATGTCCGATTCCGAGACGAGGCCCTCCTTCTCTCATACCGCACACCACCGTCACGGTATCCCCTTCGCGACACGATAACCGCTATTTTGTCTAGGAAACGACCGTGGGTAGAACTTCGACACCTTCTCGGGGTATTGCCGCAAATGTAACGATGGGACTCGGCGGCGCTGCGCACCATATTCTCGGGTCAGTGACTAGGAAGGGGGTTCTTAGGGTTCTCGAAGGATACCTGGACAATGCGCTTCTTGGAGGCCATAGGTCTTAAGGCTTGAGCGCTCGTGCGTTGGGTATTTTCGAGTTAGGTCGCAGTAGGAACCGGTGGGAATGACTGAAGAGCGACCAAGGCCGGGGCATTCTTGCAGACTCAGCAGCCCAGCCGAAGGTAGTAGCGTAGCAATACCAATATCCATGTCTAGCGTCTGTACTTTGTCGCGCGGCGAAAACCGCGACTGTTAATGTAGTAAGGTAATATCATTAGATCGAGCCAGTCGCTCCGATAATCGAATTATAACGCACTACAGTATTCGCATCGGTCTGACAAAGCCAGCTAACCCACGTACTCATCGTCCGAGTCCGAGTCCTCGATCATCGCCGCACTCTTCACCTTGACACCATCCGGGCTTTTGAGCGCGTCCGCCGACCCGCTGCGCACGACCTTCCGCCGCTTGCGAGGACGCATAGTTGGGTGCGCGTGCGCGTGCTCCACCATCCACCTCCGCCGCGCGCTTGCGAATACGTCCCTGTGGCGCGTGGCACCGCGGAGCTCGTGCCATACACGCGCCTCGTACGCGCGGCGGCACGGGCGTCGACTCCGTCGACGAGTGCCTCTGCGGCCAACTCGACCTCGAGCGCCTCGTCGTCCGTCTCGTCTGGCATGAGGTCATCCGCGTCCTCCTGCTCCGAGTTCTCGTTGTACTGCACGGCCGCTGGGCGCCTGCGCACGCCATCCGAGATCGCGCCGAGCGGGTCCGGAATCGTGCCGGGCGCGTAGATGCCGAAAGGGTGAGCTGGCGCGACGAGGTCGGGAGCGTAAATGAATGGGGCGTAGGTCTCGCGGTGTCGTGAATACTGCGGCCATGCGCTGTTACGGTACCCCGTGCTGTCCGACCTCTTCGTCGTCCTCGTCGGTCCAAATACCCTCGTTCACCGCTTTGACCACTACTGTCTTCCTCCTCATCACTGGCTGCAGCATTGCCCCTCTTCCGACCCTGCATGAGCAGCGCCAGTGGCACGTCCTCCTCGCTTTCCTCCTCGCCTTCCGAGAATCGCGCCAGCAGCTCATCGAAATGCGTGTATTTGTTCAGGCACGCACCGCGGATCTGCAGCGCGCGAACGTACGTGCGGTGGGCGAACTACGCGCTTGCCCAGGCGCCACATCTTCATATGCCCGCGCCTGGAAAAGTCGAGCTCGCGCAGAGCGAGGGCACGCCGTACGATGTCACGCGTGAAGCGCACGACGAGTGTGTGCAGCACCTGGATCGTTTCCCGCCGAGATGAACTCGGTGACGCCTTTAGGTCGCAAGGGATCGAGGCGGGGATACAGCCTGCGGCCATCAAGACCCGCCAAATACGAAGGGGGGAAGGGGGTGAGACGCACCGCATGAAGCGCCACAGCGCACCGAGACGGAATAGGCCCAGGCCATTCTCCCGCATGTACTCTGCGTCGATTCTGAGCTCGTCCAGCTTGCGCTGGACTTTATACGGACGCGTCATGCCATGCGGGTGCCTGCCTCTGCGCTTCTGTTCCCCATCCTCATCGGGATCGGGCGTAGATGGACGGCGCCGTCTGTTCTTGCTCGTCACACTTGCCTTGCGCCCGGGCTTGAGCCGCATGGGGTCGAGCTGCGCAACACCACCGCAAGCTTCGGCACGCTTTCGCCGCATGTAGAGACGTTTGTGGGCGCGTCTGCGCGACGCGGGTGAGAGGTTGGACAGGACGTCCTCGGAGTCGTCGTCCCTATTACGCGAGGCGAGAGTAGGACGGCGTTCGGAAGTGGGTGGCGACGTAGCGCGAGAAGGAGGTACCGTGGTTGACGGCCCAGTAACTGGTGGTCCGGGCTGCGTAGCTGGTATACCGTGCTCTTCCGCTCTCCTCTCCTCGTCTACGCGTAGCACCCGATCCAGAGCCTGCAGCGTGACGCCATCCAACCGCGCGAACGTGTCTTCGCGCGCCCACGAGCTCTCCTGTTCCGCACGCCACCGCTCCAGCTCCTCCCTACGTGCCTGCTGGCCCGCACGGTCGCGCGCTGCACCTCTTCCGCCCTCACCCTTCCGCACACGCAAGCCGTTCCGTATCGTACGCTCCGCCTCCGCGCGCGCAGCAGCGCACGTCTCGTCTGCACGCGAGGGCTCTGTAGCTGCGAGGACCGCGGCGTGCGTGTCCTCGAGCGCGATGAGGGCGGGGGAGACTTCGTGTGCGGCGGGGAGCTGGTCGCGCGCAATCGCTCCGCGGGATGCTGTGAGCCCCCGTGCGCCGTCGCGTAGCAGACCGAGGTACACCATGACGTCGAGGACAGACTTGGTGCCGATGCTGGAGGCAATGAGGTCTGGGCGGAAGCGGGAGTGTGTGCTGAGGGCATGGAAGAAGAGGGCCTTCTCTGCGGCAGTCCAGTAGCCTGTTGGCGGGTGATAGGACGGTGCGTAGGGCGGCTCTGGTAGCTCTGGAGCGCCGGTGAAGTGGTGGCGCGTTGCGGAGATGTGGGTGTGGAGGTGTGAGGTGAGGTAGATGGCCTCTGGTTGGGGAGGGGTCAACGCCTTGCTCTGTGTCGGTTGCCATTTAGAGTTTTGTTTCGAACGATGAAGAGAGTTTGCTGGAAGCATGCGGAAACGGACGAGTTGGGTGTGCTGACTGCGCGCCGTTGTCGTTCTACCTTCTCATCGATCACCAGACATGCAGTCTCCAGCAGAACTCGAAAGCGCCTTTGATAAACTGACCATCTCCCCTGATTCTGAACAGCAACCACCTCAGGCCAATGCTCACCCGCCAACGTCGGATCACGAGCGTCATCACCCCGAGAGCGATGCCGAGACCTCAGAACATGACGCTCTGGACATTTGGTATCTCAAGACGATCGAATTTACCTCTCCGTCTGGCATTAGACGCAGCTACAACATCATCACACAGAACTATAACGGGTGCGTTGTCAGACGTCAGTTGGAGCATCTTGACTAAAGCAAAAAAGGCCGTGTTCATTCATCGCGATATGCAACATATTGATTCTACGCGAACAGATAGAGATCCTTCCACGCGACCGCAAAAGCGTCTCCTACGAGTTCCTTGCCCAACTCCTCGGAGAGCACATCCTCCTCACTGCGCCAGAGGTGGACGTGTCCGCAGCACTGTCAATGATGCCCCTTACCACCAGTGAGTCCCAACTGCCCTCAGCGAAAGTCAACAGCTAACCACAGGCTCTCAGAGGGCATGGACCTCAACCCCGTTTTCACCTCTGCGACCGCCTTTCGTCCCGCGACGACAGGCGGGGAACTCGCGCTCTTTGCCAGCGCAGGCATTACGCTCGTTCATGGCTGGCTCGTCGATCCCGCGAGCTCCGAATACGCGGCCGTCTCGCACGCGGGGGACTATGACTCGGCCGTGAATTTGATCGTGGAGGCGGACGTGCTGACTCGCGGGCTGCTTGTGAGTGGTACCGGAGACGGAGGTGGCGCGGGTCCCAGTGGTCCAAGCATCAACCTGACGGACGAAGAAAAGCGCAAGGTCGAAGACGGTGAGCGCCACATCTCCGTCGAGCCGTGTACCTTTCTAGAATGACCCTCACGCACCAGCCGTCGCAATCCGGACCTTCCTCGACAGCACGCGTTCGCAACTGACGTACCACGGTCTCTTCACCCTCGCTTCCCTCCAGCCAGTGTCCAACTCCGAGTCGTCTCCGTCCACCACCGCCTCTGAACCCACCTCGACCTCCATAAAACCACCACAACACCCACACCCTGAGCTCTTCGCGCATTTTCGTAACTCGCATCTGGCGGTGCTGTACCGGCACGCTGACGCGCTATACACCCTCGTGACGGACCAAGTGTTCCTGAACGAGCCGAGCGTGGTTTGGGAGCGCCTCGAGGACGTCGACCAGGGTGCGGCCGTGTTCGTCGACAGTTCCTTTGAGCGTGCCACGCCCGTCGGTGGCGACTGGGCAGGCTGGACCCCCTCGCCCGAGGCCCCTGGGGTAGTAGATCCTGCAGAGTGCGTATTCTCAGCCCACCATAGGTCACATCGTCGCTCATATTTAATATGGATAGTCGTGAGCTTGCATTACAGCTGCAGAGCGCAGAGGACGAGCGGGCGCAACGGGCGCTTGCCAAGCGGGAGGAGGAGCGTTTGGCCCAGAGGAGAAACGAGGCGGGGACGGAGCGTCACCACCAGCCGAAGAGAAAGGAGAAACATAGAAAGGAAAATAATTGTTTGATTATGTAATTGATATCACGTGGTCGCGGCGGACCTTGATCGCGGCGAATTGTGCAATGGTCATTAGGTGCGCGACAAGGACCGCGACGACGACAAGAAAATGTCTTCAGACTTGGAAAATGGAGACGAAGATTACATCGAAGACACGGAAGAAATAGACCCGACCGTATTTCATATCTGGGATCCCCTGCAAAAACCAGCAACGTTACAGTACACCACGGAGCAGCTGCACAGTGAGCGCGTGTTCGCCGCCGCCTGTGTCGTGGTACTAACTAACGTATGCAGCCATGATACACGAAGGCGACGTCGACCTTGACCCGGAATACCAGCGCGGTCGGTACTCTACTGTTTATGCCCTACTCCTTATTGATCTCCACCTTATAGCCGTGGTATGGTCGTCGTCCAAGCAGATGGCCATCATAGACTCACTCTTCCATAATTACTATATCCCGCCTGTCGTCTTTGCGATTTCGAAAGACCCGGTAGACGGTGCGGTGACGAGACTGTGCGTCGATGGAAAGCAGCGTTTGACAAGCATACAAAAGTTCTTCGATGGCCAGGTACGTTGCCCCCTACGCGGCGCGCCATATGAGCCGTCTGACAGCCGGCACAGATAGCTTGTACGGGTGTCCCCCAAATTTTTACATGATTCGGATATCTTACCCGTGCCTCACCAGATCGTTGTCCACGAACGAAAAAGCAATGGTGGTATACCACGTCAACAGCCACACGAGGATCACGCTCCGAGATCCCAGCTTCGCAGAAGAGGGTATTCGCTCAGAAGCTCATCACATGCAGTACGTAGCTTCTACCCTATGCAGACGCACCTCACCTCCACCCCCATCCGCGCTCCAAATCCCCCAGTCGAGTACCACCACCTCTCCCCCGCAGCCGAGCGCGAAGTCTTCCAGCGCGTGCAGCTCGGCATGAGCCTGACCAGTGCCGAGAAGCTGCAGGCGATCTCATCGCCCTGGGCAAACTACGTCACCCATCTCGAGAAGACGCACGTGACGATCGACGGCGGGCTCGTCGACATGATCGCGTTCGACGACACGCGCGGCCGCGCATTCCAGAACATCGCACAGCTCGTCTACTGCTGCGCGGGGCTCCCCGCCGCACAGCGCATCCCGTCCGCAGCGAAGCTCGAGAAATGGCTCACTGCGCCCGACGAGCGCCCCAGCGCCGCGTTCCGGGATGCCATGGGCGACGTCCTCGACCGCCTATGGGAGCTCGCGCGCAGTTCCGAGCACGACGCGCCTTTCCGCCGCTTCAGGGCGAAAGTATCTCCCGTTGAATTTGTCTTCATCGGTGCGTGAAATCTTTATTATTTCTCCGTCATCTTGAGAAGAGAGTTGATTTCGTCTCGCCCAGGCGTGCTGCTGTACACGATGCGCCATGGGTATACTGCCGCCGAGCAGTCCCGTGCGGCGTTCGTCCTGCGGCGCGATATCCGCAAGGCGCACGTCGACGTGCGGTTCAACGCCCGCGTAGCTGCGGACTGCTGGCGCCTCATCGACTCGATCGAGAATGGCGAAATCGACATCGAGCCGCCCATGGCGTCTGAGCTACCCTCGAGCACCACGCCTGGCGTGAACCGCAGGAAGCGCAAGTCGTATGACTACACTCAGCCGCCTGCGGCGCGCCTGCAACGGACCCGCGGTAAAAAAACAAGGGACGTTTACTAAGTAGTCACCTACCCACTCGCGTCAGTCGTCCATCACCCACCCGCGCCCGCCAGAGACTTCTCTGTGCCGCTCACGTTACCGTGTGCTATGCATACGCAAGTTGCCCACACCGCAGGCACTTCCATGTAACAGTATGCGCATGCATGGCTGGAGATATACGTACTCTAGTAATTATAGCCTTCTAATCTCTGCGGTCGTGCTGTCGTTGCTATCATACTACAGACATTGCTTTACGTTACATTGCGACGCTTTGAATTGTATAATGAACATCGTCCATATGTATATGTATATCTAACTCCAACTTGCACTGCGTGGATGTCTTTTTTTCCCTCTCGTGTGATACAAAGTATAGTCCATGGTAACGAGGTAATCCTAGCCATCATGAAACGGCCTAGCTCAGCGCGCGCAGCGCAGCGACGTGCGCCTCGCGCTTCTTGACAATGTCGGCGTGGACGATAGTCGCACGAAGGTCGAGTTCGAGCTAAACATAGATAAGCGGCAAACGATCTCTATAACGGCGACGCATACGCACCTGGAGGAGCTTGTCTGGCTGCCACATCCGGGTGGGCAGGCTCTCAAGCGCAACGTACACCGCGGGGATCGAGTCGCAGCGCAGCAGCTCCGCCTCGTGGCTCTTCAGTATGCCGAGCGCGATGCGGAAGAGGACGTCGAGTCCGTCCAAAAGTAGGACGTCCCACACGCGGAACAGCGTCTGCCGAGGAACACACATAAGTCAGCTGAGCGAGTCGGGAGGAAGCACGTACCTCGACGGGGAGACAGTCCGTGAAGAGTGAGAGGAACCACGAGAAGCATATCGCGGGGAGGTCGATGCCGAGCTCGGCGAGGTGCGCGGCGAGCTTTGGCATGCCGTCCTGGACAAGGTCGAGCAGCACGAGCGGGCACGCGCGCGAGGGTAGCAGCGTCGGCGAGAAGAAGCCGTCTGGGAGGATGCGCTCGACGAGCGCAGCAAGCACCCAGAACGCCGCCTCCTCGTCTGCGTGCACCAGCAGCAGCGTGGATGCAACCAAATTCATTCCCTGACAGTACCCAACCGCGGGATTGCGCCTGCAGTCGTACGCGTCATTTTTTTAAAAAAAAAAAGGCGTGTAGCATGCACAGACATAGACCGCACCTGCTATACGCGATGAGCACCCTGCGCAACTTCTGCACGCCGACGCCGTCACCGCCAAAGAACATGTTAAGCGGCATCGTCCTGCCGACGTCCTTGTCGATCTCGCGCACGACGCCCCCGCCATCGCTGTCCATGAGCGCAAGCAGCTCCGCGAACTCGCCAGGCTCCTGCATCTCGAGCGCACCGCTCGCCTCAAGCCACACCTTGGCACGATACGCCAGCGGCACCCCACCGCGCACGAGCCGTCCAATCTCCCGCCGCTCCTCCCGTCCAGCCGACAAGCCCAGCTGCGCGATCCCAATTAGCCCGTCGCTGTGCGCCAGCTCGTCCTCAGCCACAGGTCCGTCTAGCCCCAGCAACGCCGCGGCGCCTCCTGCTTTCGCGTTACCGCTGTTGCCCCCGCCCCCGCTTCCGCCGCCGGACGGCGTCGAGGATGCAGCCGCGGTCGCATGTGAGCGGGAGCGCCGTCGGGCACGCACAAACGCGTCCCAGTCCTTGCGCTGCGCCGCCTGTCGCTCGTCGTGGATGGCCGTGAGCTCGCCAAGTAGCCCCCGCAGCACATTCGCGCAAACGTGCCGTGGGGTGTCGGGGCCAACAGCGAGGATCTCCGTGCTTGCGCTCGCACTCGTCGCCGCAGGTCTAGCCGGCCCTGCGCTCGTGCTAATGGACACCGCGTCGGCGGGGATGCCAGACGCGGTGCTCGACTGCCTGAGCGCGCTGCGCATGGACGCGCGGGACGGCGGACGTGCAGGAAGCTCGGTCTCGCCTGTGCACGAGCAGGGTTCCTTGACAATCTCTATGACGTCCCTGTCAGCCTCGTCGTCGGACCACTCGTCCTCGGTGCGGTCCGCAATCTTGACGCCAGTGAGGCAAGCGGGCGCAGCGCAGCGGCACGTGCGCGCGCGTACCAGCAGCAGCAGGTCGTACAGCGCCACGTCGTACATGAAGCCGAAGCGGTCGACGAGCGGCTCGCTATCTGCGCGGTGCGTCGGGAGGGGTGGGAGGGCGAGAGGGCCCACCATGGACGGGCGGAAATCCCGCGCGGTTAGGGGGGTATAAGCGCGCGACAGGTACTCTGTTGGCGGCTTGGACGTGGCGGGGAAGATGGACTCGAGGGGAACTGACGCGTTTTTGCGCGTTGGTGGCTGAGAGGGGGTAGCGTTGCTCTGGGCGGGTTGGGAAGAGTCGGCTGGGTTGGTGTTACTCCGCAAACTGCGATCTGCGTGGGCGTTTGGACGTCGTTGCTGTTGTTGGAGGAAGGTACCGAGTAAAGGAGATGCGAATCCCTGCCCAGAGATAGAGAACGAAGTCGTAGTCCGCAATTTGGCCTTGACAGTCGGCACATCCTCGGAGCCGCTCAGCGCACGATTGAGCGTCGCTGTCACGTCCACCCCAGAATTCTTGACAATGGTTGCCTTGGGGTTGGTGATCTGCTCATGCTCGCGGTCATATTTGCGATCGCGTTTTTCCTTGCTAGGGGCACGGATTTCGACCGCTTCCTCCCGCGCTCTTTTCACCAGCTCAAAGGCAAGGGAACCAATGAGTGCGCTCGTCCCAAACCCATGCTCAACAAGTACGCTGTTAGAATCCGAAGTCATCACGCGTGTGGCGTTGACTATCGCCCGAAGTGCCGAGCCCTGTGGTTGTCTCTCCCCCGCTGCGCGGGTAGAGTGGAGAGAGGGCTCACGAGATGGGATGACAGAGTGTTGAAGCTCTGTCGTCAAGCTTGGTGCAGCGGGCGTAGGAAGGGCGAAAGTCGAAGTGACGGGGGAGCTGACAGCCGTGGGGAGCTTCGGTACCTCAGCATCGGCTGAAGACTGGGCTGGGGGCGGCGCGTCGGAGACAGAGAGATGACGGCGCCTCTTCCCCGGTGAACCAGGGACCGGATTGAGAATTGAGAAGCCCAGTGTGCCAAAGACGCTTCGTGATACTTTGCGCCGACCGTGCTTGGTTACTGACGGCGAGGGTGGCGGGACGCCCTCGGGCGGTTCCTGAGGAAATGGTAGATCCGACTCGGACGCTTCATCCCCGCGAAGGGAGGGGAGAGGTGGGCGTCCGTGTTTAGGTCGAGGCTTAGCCCACCAAGACCCCATCCAGTCGCCAAACCCAGAGCGGTCTGATTTAGTACTTCCGAGGCTCGGCGCATTCTGGCTGAGTTTGCCGGTAGAATGAATGCTGCTTGCGTCACCGTGATCGGGGTCTTGTGACGGGGCATAAGCTTCAAGTTCATCGGGGCTCGTGGTTTGTGTAGAAAGTGAGCCTGGTGGAGGGGTGATGGTAATCTTAGATGCGGTCGGGGTTTCTGCGCCAGGGCCACGAGGCTCTTCGAATCGAGGGAAGATAACAGCGTCCCCCATCGCTTCAGACAATGTATCGGTGAGGGACTGGGCAATCCATTCGTCAGGTAGAACTAGTCAGAGCAGCAAGCCACGCACCATGTGGCTCTGGCTCCTCTCGACCTTGTGCATGCCCTCATCGTCATCAGTGAACAGGGACTGCACCACCCGCCGAGCGATATTCCTGTCCGAGTGCTGCAACTCCTTCATCAACTCGTGGGCGCGCTGTCTGCGAGCGTGCTCCTTCTCCTGAATCACGCGCAAACTCTCTTCCATTTCTCGCCTGACTTTTGTGAGGTTGTGCACGGCAGACGACAGCACGCGCAATGCGGTGTGGTACGGGTGGCCCGATACGGAAGCGGGGGACTCGGAGACGCTGATGGCGGAGATGGCGGACTGTATGGCCTCGTCCGAGTAGTCGTGCCACTGCGTCGCGAGGATGCGCGACGCGGCGCCAGGTAGCAAGCCGTCGATCGTGATGAGGTCAGCGGTACGCGTCGTGTTGTTCACGGCCAGATGGTCCTTTGACGAGCCGACGACGAACATGGGCGCGTGCTCCTGCGGGTGGTCCCAGACGGTGGGCAAGGGTTGTCGGGTCACCGAGGTGTCGCGGATGCCAGTTGTCGTATGCGCGCGATCTGCCTTGGCGTATGCACGCACACTGCCATCCCAGGTCGCGTGTACATGTCTTGAGCCTGCTTGAGCGTCGACGTCTAGTCGCTCTCTGAGCGTGAAATAATGGTGAGCAGAGGCGGCGTTTATGGTATCCGCGGAAGGGGCTTCAGGCTCTCGTGGTACGAGGCGAGCACGACGGCCACGAGATGGTGCTTCTTCAGCTAGAAGAGGATGAGAGTGTACAGGTGTCGACACCTGGGCTATCGACGAAGAGGCAGAGGCCATGGTCTACGGTATCATCTGCTTTGTTGTGCCAATGGTCGGTCGCGTGTCGCTTTCGGAACTCGGAATGATACCGCGCACGTGGCAACTAGCCACCACTCAACTCTCCGTCCAATCTATCAACCATGGCCTGGTTCACCAGCAGCAGCAGCAGCAGCAGCAGCAG
This sequence comes from Lactarius indigo, assembly GCA_025766275.1. Classification (NCBI taxonomy): domain Eukaryota; kingdom Fungi; phylum Basidiomycota; class Agaricomycetes; order Russulales; family Russulaceae; genus Lactarius; species Lactarius indigo. The sequence goes on along the minus strand of JAFKAC010000135.1, from coordinate 118,851 downwards.
CAGCAAGCCAGAAAATAATGCAAATTCATCATTTAGAGAAGACCGTTCAAAGTGCTGGGAAGCGAGAGATGCTTATTTCGCCTGTTTGGACGCTGCAGAAGTCGTAGTCGCTGGCACGGAGGGCTCAAAGTGCGCGGCGGAGAGGAAAGGCTACGAGCAGAACTGCGCAAAGAGTTGGGTGAGTCTGGATATTAATAACCCCCTCGTCGTATCAAACGTGCGGTGTAGATCGACTATTTTAACCAGCGTCGCGTATTGGCCGAGAAGCAAAAGCCTTTGCTCGCCCAAGCAGCAACCCAGGCAGCTCAGGCAAGAAGACCATAGCGAGGGTGTGCATCTGCTTGCAGTACGTATTTTTCCTGGTGTACCATTTTTCTCTAATTCTGAAGGCGCAGCTATACCCCGCCATCAAAGTCACCACCGCACGCCGCGTTCAGCACACATCACCTTATTCTCGTTACTGTATAATACACCACCTCGAAATCGACTTTATACTCACGCCATTGTTTATCATGTCTCATGCTCATATAGAACCTTCGGTCCATCACTCGTGCGATGGTTCGGCCTATCATCTCCATACCGCCTCCTGGTACTTTACGCCTCACCGTGAAAGGAGAAGCTTATCTGCAGGGCTCTTCTCCTAACTCCGAACTACGTGTTTTTCCGCATCCGAAACAGTTTGCGGTTGATAAGCACCATGAAACCGAATGTCGCCGTCTTCCTCGGTTGCGCTGCGCAGACTTGGCACTGCGGTGCTGCGCCGTTTTCGCCTCTCGTGCTGGGATGGCATGTATGATAGAACTCATGATGTACCCGTCATTAGGTTCAGGCGCAATCAGTTCAGTGATGAATCAAATACAAGCCTGCACTGGTGGCGCCTGCACTGCTCATACTGGAGTTCGATCTTTCCCATCAATGGGGGCCACTGAAGATCTTCGGCAATCGACCGGAGCCCTAGAAACGCACACAGGAAACCGACATCCTTCCCAGCAAGAGATCGTCTTATCGCGAGGATTATTTGGCTGTCCTCCAGAGCATTTCTATTGGTTCTGCCCCCCATATTAGTTTTCATTCGGCTTTCACCGAGATAATCATCGTTGGGCCTCTGTCATAAACGACGATGGTCTCACTCGACCTTGAATGGGATCGGCTGGCCCGAAGCGAGAAGCGAAGACGTCTATGGTGCTGCGTCATTAACAAGACGTCTGCGGTCTCTCACTCACGGCAACCAGACCTGCTCTGATGACTGTCGTACAATCAATCGCTCAAGAAGCGAGAAGTTTTCTACGAAGCGAAATGCCTGGGTGCCGACCAGTTATGATCATATGTTGGCATCACCACCTCCCCTTCAAGTCTTCAGGAAGGTGATATTGTAACCCTGTTTCGGTCATGTAAGGAAAGGCAAGTCACCTTGAGACCAAGTGCTTTTCCAGCGCAACGGCGTTTCCATCGGTGTTGTCGCACGTGTGCGACGGCGATAACGACTGCCAGTCATGCTTGCTTCTCCGTGACAAGTACGCACTCTACGCGCGCTCTGTGGCAATCCGGACTCGGAACATCTCCAAAGGGGATCTCCTAGGGCGCTCCCTCCCCTTTGCCACTGTCCCGTTTTGACTTCTGTAGTAACCATTTCCCCGTTCGAGATCAATGTTGGGCCAACCACGACCGAGGAGTATTTTAAAAACTTTTTTGCACGCGCCGTGCATCCTCAGCAAGTGACCATGTGTGCGCAAGTGAAGCAACGCACCGAGCCCGTGTCATGGTGATATGTATACCTGTACCCATAGACTCCGGGCCGACACTCTGAGAATGTCGTCGCGGGTACTGCAAAGCACCATTTGCTCATGTGAGTGCCCGTTCGGCCCGCCGGGGAACCCAAAAAGTTTGTTCTACCATATCAACTTCTCAATCCTCCGTTACAATGTCAGACACCGAAGATCGGAAAAGTACCTCTTTTCTCCTTCGATACTGCTACAGTGCTACGCACAGCCCTACAGCACCTGACAACCCGAACCTCAGACCCTCCTAATCTAACTTTTGTATCTCAGAAACCCGTGGTTTGCGAGTCTCGTGCTATGGTCTCGCACTACCCCGCGCCGATGGAAGTCATGGAACCATTGGCACGCCGCGCGCATGGAATTCCGTGACTCGGATACTGTGTGAGCTACAGCGTACTGGATCAATCAGTTGACTTAATTAACAGTATGGAACCACCTTTTTTCTAACTATGAAGGGCCACACACAGGTTGATCCGATCTCGTTGCGCCGATAGTCCCATGTCCTCCTTTAGCGCCGCCAAGGTTTGGTCCCCCAGAGTTGGTCTCTAGCCCCACAGAACAGATGGAAGGCCGAGCTTCCAGCCACGAAAGGCCATTGTTCTGAGTGAAGCTGTGGAAGATGATTGCGCACGTCTGTGATAAGTAGGTAGTGCCTTCGGTCCCAATTCACTCCGGTTGTTGTGATCAAACAGAAACAGCACAGTGCGGCAAATACGAAGCACAGCCTGAGACGGAATCCGCGGAGAGAAGCACTCGCCCCTTCTGGCCTGGTGGAATGGTAGGCTGCTGCCAAGTTTAGCAAACCGCCGTCGCTCTGGCTAACCTTGAACTTCCCGGAAGTTCTGATACTCCGTCCTTGGCCTTTGCATTCTTTTCGGATAAAAACATTTTCTGCGTGGGCAGTGCAAGCACTTGAAGTTTGACCATTGAACTTCTCGGCGGCGCAGCAAAGGGGGGGACTGGCGTTTCATTCTCCCATTGTGACAGTGATACGCACGAATGGGCAAGTGTCTGGTGTCTAAGCGTCGTCTCATCGTGCAAGCAAGTAGGCACCGTCATATGGACCTTCCAGTTCACTGGGCCCGGGAAGTTGGTCTTTTCAGCGAAAGTCTGACTCGGTTGTGTGAATTCTATTTACAACGGGTTAGGTTTTGTCCACGGGGTTTTTTCACACTGAGGGGCCGATTCCCGGGCCCAGTGGTGCAGGTCAAGAAGGTTTCCGTATCGGTCGAATGCCTCAGCAACCGCTAGAGGATTCAATCTCTCACGAACAACGTACGGTTACGGTACTCGTGTCCAGATCCAGACGTTTATCTTTTCGTGCCCACGTTTATACGCGTCCGTGACTTCGGACAGCTGCTGGAATATGCCGTGAGCCAGTGAGCCGAGGATGCAATTCGCGCTTCGAGATGTCGATGGAGCAACTGGCAAGCGCCTGATAAACCATGTGCTGCGGACTTTCAGTATGGGATCCCTCTTCCATAATTGAAGCTTGTCGCCGGCAACAGCACGAGTTCTGCGTCGGGTGAGTCATGTCGAACTTCAGCCTCCGAGTCGAGTCCCCCCTCAAAACCCCCAAACACGATCACTCCTTCCAGTTCGGATCTGCGTGCGTCGATGTGCAAACATCCAAACTTGACAGACTGTTGTCGCGAGTCAACCCGTGACACAGAAGGGAGGCAACAATACGGTACGGAAAGGTTCCCCGGTCTCTCAGGTCCCAAAACCCGGTTTTCTCGTCGTGTATCCCGTCGGACCTGAGGGCGGCGAGGCATGAACTCCGTCGGGTCAGCGCAAGAAGAAAAAAATGAAAAAGGGTCCGAGTTTCCCACCAGCCAACGGAAGAATTTCAATTGCCCGTACAGTAAAACGTTTTGTGCAAAAAGCTTGCTCCACCTACCGTAAAAGTCCTGCGTTATGGTTACGGTGCCGGAACGACGCGGCGCAGCGCGGCACAACCAACCAACCATACGAACGCGTTCGGGCCCACACACACACCACACCCGCGCGGGCGCGGGGCTAAGTTCTTCAATGCTATTGTGTGCCGCGGCCGCGGATGGCGATCATCGTGACCCGACGCGATGGTGGCGCAGCAAGTCAGCCTGACTCATGGTTGCCGCGGCCAAGAACAAATAATTAAGCCAGAACTTAGAGCCGGTCGCCAGAATGGCTGGACGGCATGCGCTACGAGTGGGCGAGCGAAGTGTCAGCCTTCGGTGGGTACAGTAGTTCGTCCCGAAGCCCCTGAGGGTGCGCCAGCCTAGAACGCGACGGAACGCTGGATGAGCGCGACCATGCACGCTATGCGTTTGTGTTGCCAAGTCAAGTGGTTTCATACACATCAACTCTCGTAAGTTACAGTACAGCATAACAATGGGGCTTTGGCACAACTAACTGATGGGCGCGGCAAAGGCCTGGAATTGTGTTATGTAATACGGTACGCGGTGCCGATCACCGTTGCCTGTGGTGTTTGTATGTCACATGCTTCGCCGAGAGATGCTCGCCCTTTGTCTTGTCAGGGCGTTGTGAGCCACACAAGCGACCGCGTGGGTACCACGCGCAAGTCCGCGCATGCATGCGTTACATATCTGCCGCCCACGCCCACGTCAACCATAATAGCGCGTGTATATCAGTCAAATAGAGTGAATCCCTGTAGGAAATCATTAGGCGTGGGTGGCGAGTTACCCATACAGTACGTCAGGGATTGCAAAAAGCAAATAACTTTGATGTTTGATTGTGACAATTACAGTACAAAAGAAAGGAACGGATGAGAGTTAGGACTTTGTGAGAGGTCGTAATATGTATGTACGTTGTGAAGTGTTTCAGCGCCATGACACCACAACAATTCGTTTCTGTGTGAGAGCCGCACAGGCGGGCTCAGGCACGAGGGGGGACGTCTCAGCGCCTGGGATCATACAGGACTACTGGAGCGGCTCCCGACTGCTGGAGAGACGATTGAGATGAATGTAAACATCCGTGCCGAAACCATCCATGGAGATGAGACGAAGGTCGCCCCCAAAGTAGCGCGCATAGAGCCGCGAGAGCGGGAGGCCGTAGCCAAAGCCAGCCATCGGTGCGTTAAAGTCACTGGCCTGGAAGTCCTGGTCGATGTGCTGGCCCTCCATCGTCGTGTACATGTAAGTCCAGATGAGCGGGATCGCGCTGCGCGCAATCCCGCCACCCTCGTCTGAAAGCTTGATGGTGATGTCTTCCTTTCCCTCCACGACGACCACCTTGATAGGCGGAATCGCGTCCTCCTTGTCGTGGCCGTACCGCTCGACGACCGCGCGTAGCGAGTTCTTGAGTAGCTCGAAGCAGATGTGCGACAGATGGCCCGGCACGTACGCAAAGTGCAGGTCCTTTGGGCAGATCAGCTGGACGGGCGGTCCCTTGAACATTCCGTAATGTTCTTCGCAGACGAATCGCGCGTTCTCGATAGCCTCATGGACAATGTCATGGACATTCTGATTGCACGCGAAAGAAAAGTGTCAGACCATGTGGAGAAACGACAGGAACCAGCATGTGCGGCAACTTACGGCACGCGTACAAATGATCCCGACGTAGTCTGGGTGGGGATCCAAAGTATTGAGCGCCACGTCTGTGTCGGAGGTGTGAGAACTGGGGTACCGCCACGAAGGATAGTAATGTATGAACCTACGCTGGCCTATTAAGAACCGGATACCGATCCGAGACATGTAGAAACGATCGAGCCAAGCCTGGACATCAAGACCAATATTTTGCGCTTTTTGGTTTTGCTTCCACTCGAGGACGCCCTGTGCGACGGTTGTCACTGTGGGGTCATGACGCTTCTTGATGTATTCAAGCGTCTGCGTGAAACGCTTATTGTAGTCGTGGACCTCCGGAGGCCATTCGGTGTTCGTAGTTTGCGCGTAGTACCTGCAAGATTACCGGTGAGCACCATCAAAAGTCATTTTATGATATCTCCGACCGTTTCTCGATAGGTATCCGGAGGCGGCCTCGATGTCCGTTCCCATTGGTGGTATCACTGATCCGGCGGTACTGGTCTTCCTCAAAGGAAAGGTTTGGGGTAGACTCAGGGAGCGAGATGTCACCTTGGTTCAGAGCACCACGGACGTCTGGAGGGAGCGATACGGGCGGGAAGTTGATCAGCTCCTAGAATACAATTAGTCCTACAGGGGATAGGACAATGGCATGTCAGGAACGGGAGATGGGAGCGCACCTCGAAGGATTGGGCATACCAGTTCTTGACTTTCTGGATAGAGGGCATGTGGCTTAGATTGTGGGGAAGTTCATCGAGTTCTTTGGCACGGTGTGCCAGTCGGACAGGGAGCTCCTCTTTCCGTGCAAGGGATCAATACGGAAATAGAGTGGGATGTGATGGTTGGCACGTACCGAGGAGGAATTGGCTGCCTCTCAACAAGGTCCCCTGACTTGGGTTCTGACCAAATCGAACCATTTGTTGCAATGATACTAAAAGGCATTTATGGTAAATGGCTGCGCAGCACGAGATCAGAGCAGGAAATGAAACCGACCGCCTGTTTGAGGAAAGGAGGCAAAGTGATGTATCTTGTCCCATAATGCAGAGGAGATTCTGAACGAGGGCGTCATGCTGGTTTGCGGTGAAGAGGGCTTGAGGAGGCCGGACCTAGTGGGCAGTTGAAGACGGAGCAAGAGCCTCTCGAGTCGCTCGTGACAATGCGGGGTAACATCGGTTTTTCACGTGCCAGTACGGTTACTTGGTCATTTGACCTGGTTTAACGCCCTTACAGTCTCAGTTCCGTTCCATGATCTCGGTATGCGCAGGTAATCAACTCTAAGTCGACGAGGACTGTCCACGGGCGCCGAGTGTCATCACACGGTGTAATTCTCCCTCAGACCATGAAGCCGGGTTTCATCTCGTGGCACCACGCAGCATCGCTGATACTGATCTTTATCCGAGATCGCGACCCATTGTTGGTACAGCTTCGAATGATCGGATTTATGAGATTTCTACTTTGGTGTCCCAAGCAACGCCGTCAAACCCTCCGAGTGAGTCCGAGCTGCCGCATGACCGAACAGCGGTACAGTCCTATTGTGCTTTGCAATAGAGAAGCGCTTCTTGATAGTGGTCCTTCGCAGCGCCTATCCGTAATCGTTATAAGGACTTGCGCCCCTGCCTCCACATGCTTGATCACCACTCCTTTGTTGTTCGCCCTTCCCACAGGTACTCCAAGTACAAGTACCTCTCCTTTATTCGTCGTTTCCTTTCCACTTTCCTCCTCTAGACTTTTCCTTCTTTCTACCTTTCCCGGGACTCGTTCCTTGAGCCCCCCCTCCGGCTACCTGGCAGTTTGGCCCCCCCATTGCACATCCAACTCTCGTATCTCGAGCCTCGCTATCCCCATGAACGTGCTCCAAACGGATTATTCGAATCTCTTCGCCGCTGGTCTGCGTGTCATCGAGTCTCGGAGCACGGGCCGGGGGTCATCCCACCCCGTCCAGACCGTTTCATCCACCAACCTGAACTCGTCCGCATCTGACCGTGAGCCCTCGGAAGACTCCGCGGCGTCAATCGAGGTCGCTCCCAAGAAGACCTCTCGTTTCTCGACCAAGTTATGGCGTCGTGTCTCCTGGCGGAGAGAAAAGCCTTCTTCTGTGAACACCAACGCCGTAGAAGGTGGTGTTAAGCCTCGCCGACGGAGCTGGCGGTCGATGCTGCCAGGGTGTGTTGGGCAGGAGACTGCGCTGGACGCGCGGATATGGGACTGGAGCACTAGCGTGTACCACGCAACGACCTTGCTAGGGTGAGCCTTTTCCGTCTCTGATCGGCAACACCACATTTATTGTGTGTATCACCACAGAGACGAAAGAGAGGAGCGTACGGACCCGTACTTGGATGACAAGGTCGATCCCGTTGACACACCGCTACCCACGCGCACGGCGTTCCTCGTCGCGCTGCCCAGTACCGCGGCCCCGCTCTGGGAGCACGACTTTCCCGTCTCTCTGCCCAGCCAGAACGAACAACAACGTCGGAGATCGCTGCACATGCCCCTCCCGCGGCACGCGTACTCCCCTTCCCTCAAAGAGACCTCCGCATTCCAGTGGGAGCTGGCATCTGCGTCGAGTCATGAAGAGTCTGGTATCGACGACGATTGGCACCAGTTCCGTGTCGAATGGATCGACTTTGGCGTGGACGGCTCCCAATGAGCCTAGCCAGCAGCAGCAGCTACTCTGTAGTTGGTTGTAATTCCGATCACGATCACGCTGCGGCGTGGAGCACGACCTGTCATGTGCATCACGCATCACGACCAGATACACACAAGAGGGCATCTGCCTCCATCTGGGGCTTCGGGCTCCGCGAAGGAAGGTTTCCGCGCCGCCATATACTACCCGCCGTCCATCGCCCCCGACAAATCGTGCATGTCCATTAGAGGTCTCCGTCCCCATTTCTGTTTTGCATGGACCCGTCCAGTCATAATGGGCTGCACTTGATGTGTTCGCCCCGCTTGCCATGACATCCTCGGCACCCTCCATTCTCGTTTCCCCATTCTGACTTTTTTTTTTTCTTGCGATATCGCTTATCATCGCCTCCATCGTTGTATTATCACAGTTACCATACTTCCGTCACCATATCCAGTCAGCTCCCCTCCGAACGATGAAGGGTTCTGTATCCCTGTAGTCCATTAGTAACACAACCTTACTTTATTGAATTGGGACACCTGCTCTTTCAGGCTCCCAACGGCCCACTCATGCTTCATCACGATAATAGATTGAAACTCAACTGACGCAAGCGAACATGCAACAATCTGGGATGTGAAGTTTGATCGTATTTATGACCGCGGCTGTTCGCCCCACCCAATCAAAGTCGTTGGGGCACAGCAGGTGTCCGCTGACCTTGGCGCCGTCGTCGCACAGGGGTTGGTGCAAAAAAAAAAAGGAAAGAGAGGAATGGTTGCAGTCAATCTCGTTTTTCCCCCTTCCGCCATCTCTACGCAACCAACCCGCTCTTTTTCGATCCGTCTGCGTGAGCAAAGTGGTCCACGTAGACTTAGAGAATAGAGAACCCTCCTATCTGATAGGTGTTGTCCGGTCCGAACATCACGGAAACAACTCCCCTAGAAAAATGGCCGCCCTCGCCCAAAAACTCGCCTCTGCGCTCGCCTCGCGCGACGATCGCAACATCCGACGCCGGCTCCCCTCCCCAGATCTCTCGCTCTCCCATCCACCGCTAATCACGGATTCTGCCACAGAAGCTACGGCCACAGCCGCGAGTCCAGAAGCCGCAGCCACCACCGGAATCATCGCCATCACAACCACCACCTCCGCTTCTACGCCGACGCCGGAAGTACCTTCAGTAGCACCGAGACCAGCACCAGCACCGGCGGACTTTTCCTCAAATGACTATCTCTCCCTCGCGACCTCGCCGCTCCTACGCGCACGTGTCCTTGCAGCGCTCCACGCCGCACCCGCGATCCTCGGCTCGGGCGGCTCACGGCTGCTCGTGCACGGTACGGCGCACGCAGCGCTCGAGGCACGCCTCGCGCGGGCGTTCCGCTCGCCCGCGGCGCTGCTCTTCAACTCGGGCTTCGACGCCAACGCGGGCTTCTTCGCGTGCGTGCCGCAGACGGGCGACGCGCTCGTGCACGACGCAGCGATCCACGCGTCCGTGCACGACGGCGCGCGCACATCGCGCATCTCGCCGGGCCGCCGCCGCGCGTTTGCGCATAACGACGTGCGTGCGCTGCGGGCCGTTCTTTGCGCGCTCCGCGACGAATGCGCTGCGCTCCGTGCGGGCACTGCTAGCGTGTTCGTTGCGGTCGAGAGCGTGTATAGCATGGACGGCACCGTCGCGCCGCTGTGCGCGATGCTGGACACCATGGACGCGGTGTTCCCTGCGGGGAACGCGCATATGGTCGTGGACGAGGCGCATGCGACGGGGCTGTATGGGCCCGAGGGGCGCGGGCTCGTCGCGCTGCTCGGGGTGGAGAAGCGTGTGCTTGCGCGACTGCACACGTTTGGCAAGGCGCTCGCGGCGTCTGGTGGTGCGTGCATTCCTCGGACACCGGATACAGGCAGAGATTAGATGTATAGATTTGCGTCCGCAGCGGTGCTTCTGACCAACACCCTGATCCGCGATTACTTGCTCAACTACGCTCGGCCGCTGATCTACACGACGTCGCTCAGCAACCTTGCCGTTATCGCTGCCTCGTGCTCGTTTGACCTCCTCGAAGACGGCACTGCAGCTCGGGTAGGTCGCCCATTTGTCCTGCTACCACCACGAACCTGACCACGAGCACGTACAACAGCTCGCAGCCCGGGTCCTCGATCACTCGGCATACTTCCAGGAGCGCTTCCGCAACTCTCTCTCCGCATCATCCATCCCGCAGCGCCTCCTCTCTCTCCCGGCCCACCTACAGCACCCCTCAAAGACTCAACTCCCGACGCCGATCATACCCCTCTTGACGTCTCGTGCGCGCGCCCTGTCCGCGCACCTCCTAGCACACGGAATCAACGCACGTCCGATAAGCTGGCCCACAGTCCCGAAGGGCACGGATCGAGTACGCGTATGTCTCCACGCGGGAAATACGCGTGCTGAACTTGACATGCTCATCGATTCCGCAATCGCGTGGGCAGCAAGAGTCGCACGGGAAGAGGGGGTTGGCCAGGACAGGGGGCGACTCCATATTCAAGAGGACGTGCGTGCCATGGGCGGGGGCGGGGGCCTATTGTTGCAATCAAAGTTGTAGACGTGTTGTATGTGAGAGTAGAATAGAAAGACACTGATACTTTAGTCATGTAGCTCTTCGATTTCCTGTATGCTCGATTGGAAGGATGTTACAGAGTCGCTGGCGCGTTGCAGAACTGCACCTACACGATCCATCTCGGATGAGAGGGGATACCTGAGAAGTGAAAGTGTGATACGCACCCTGCACGCCCGCCCCGGCTTTGACCCGCGCAATGGCCTCTCTATTCCACTCGATCGCTGCAAGTTGTGCGTGCTTGAGTGTACCTAAAAACGTAATACTCATGACCCCTGTATCGAGTAGTTTTATATGGTGACAAGTAGCACACCTGAGACGTGGATTACATGCGGCACGACCTTGTGCCTGTCGTTATTCCCGATTCTGTCGAGGAGCACAAGAGCTGCCCAGGTCGTGCGCGCTGCTTCGCCTCGCGCGACACGTATGATACAAAGGTGCGTCGTGGGTGAAAAGTACTTGACTTTTCGCAAAAGAGCACAAAAGGGAGAAATCGGTCTCGTGCTGTTTACATGAAGCAGAAGGTAAAACGCACCAGAGAGCGAAGCGCCGACTTCTCCCCAGCCCGTATCTCCAAAGTTCGATAATACGCTCTGTTTCAGAGCGTTAAAGACGTCCTTTCCTGATAACCCCTGGCCAAATGTGGGCAAAGGTGCAGAAGAAGTGGTTGTCGTGGTGGCTGGGATGAACTCGACGAGGAGCCAGCGGTTCTAATTTGTGGGTTCAATACTGGCATGGGCGAAACGAGGGTAACAAAGAACGGTACTTTGAATCGAACCATCTCAGCTAGCCGTTTCGGTGGTGTATCGAGTCGTGGGCCTCGGCGCTGCCCAGGCTGATGGTAATTCTAGCAGAAGTGCCTTTCTCCGCTCTCGGCTAGGCCCTTCGCTTTACGACGTGGAAGTGCGACATTTGCCCGAACATCAGAAAGCCTTCACAGAAAGTTCCCTTTATTACATCTCGGTTCCAAGCTACTAGTTCATGATACCTGTCCTTACTACCTCCCAAACTTTATTCCTCTTTAGCACCGTGCTCCAATAACATCTGTGCGAGCATAGGGTATTCTTTCTTCGGGGCCACCTGGAACGGTGTCCGGCCCACGTCATTCAGCGCGTGTACATTTGCACCGGGTTCTAGCAACAATTGTACAATTTACTGGCGTCCGTTGAACGATGCCAAGTGCAACACACACCATTGCATCTGAGTGACTGCGTTCACGTCCGTGCTGCGGTCGAGGAGCAGCCGCACCACGTGGAAGTGACCCTCTCGCGCTGCCGTGTTCAGCGGACACCACCGCCACTTGTTCCTTGCATTCACGTCCGCACCCCGTTTGAGCAGTATTTCTGCAATATCGAAGTTACCTGAGGTCGACGCCAGGTACAACGGTGTCTCGTTGTCCCAATTTTGGGCGTCGACGTCTGCGCCGTGGTCGAGCAACAATAGTACGATGTCGGGGTGACCTTTTTGCGATGCCAGGTGAAGCGGAGTCCAGTCCTGCTTGTCCTGGGTACACACGTTTGCGCCACATCGCACTAGACAGTGCCCGACTTCGGGTCTCCGATTGTCTAAAGCGAGTAGTGGGGTCATGTGATCTAGATTCCGCACTCAGGCTTCGATATGAGCAACAACTCCACGACATCGAGATGGCCATATCGCGATGTTGTATGTAGGGGAGTGGTGTCCTCCTGGTTTTTGGCATTCACGTCGCTGCCATGCTCTAACAGTAGCTTCACAACATCCAGCCTTCCACTGATAGATACCTGATGCAACGAAGTTTCGCGGTCCTCGTCTTGCGCGTTGACGTCTGCGCCGCGCGTGAGCAGTAGATCCACGACCTCGAGACGTCCGTCGCGAGAAGCCAGATGTAATAGATTCTGACGGAATCTGTCTTGCGCATTGACATCAGCACTGTGAGCGAGTAGCTGACGCACAATCTCGAGATACCCGAACCGCAGTGCCGTGTGCAAGGGAGAGCTGTCCCAACTGGCCCTGAGGTGTCTTGCTAACTACATTCAGTGCGTTAACGTCAGCACCGTGGTCGAGTAACCAGTGAACGATATCCAGGTGGCCATTTTGCGATGTGAGGTGCAACGATGCGGCGTGCAGCGGCGTACTGTCTTCTTTATCACGGGTATTCACGTCGGTTCCATTCTCCGTCAACAACCGGGTAATCTCGAGCCTTCTGCTCTCTACGGTTAACGCCAGTGTGGTCTTGTGATCCCAATCTTTGACGTTGACGTCTACACCACGGTCCAGTAGCAATGGAACGATTTCTGGAGGGCCGTCCTGTGATGCTATGTATAACGGGGTGTAGCCCAACTTGTCCCGTGTCGGGGAGCGTGAGCATGTCCTTCAGGGAATGCATTAGTTCACGTGCAGAGGGTTTTCGAGTGCCGCTGGCATGCGTACAATACAGGCGCAAGGGGATTTCATAGCGAGAATCAGACCCGGTGCCAAGCTGAGAGAGAAGAGAAGAGAGTAGCACGCGTAGGTGCTGCTTCTCCGTATCCCTAAAGTCATAATAATAATAGGCTATGGAGGCCAATCCAGCTACGCGCGTTTCCTCGATATCCTGAATGACGGCAGAGCTGGCCGACAGCGTGAGCGCTATTGGGTGAAGGCGTCGAACGACGACGTACAGAAGTATACTCTTCCCAGCGCCAGCTATGAGACAATGAGGTGATTAGGACGAATACGGGAGTACATGGTAGAAAGAAACCGTACGTTTGCCATGGATCTACAACAAAGAACTGGATGCTTTCCACGCCGCGAATATCCTGCCCTCGAAAAACCATACTGCAGTTCCGAGATGGTGTACCTCACTTGCAATCTCATGGTTTGTTGACGGATTAGGGGGAGAGAGCAAACTTTGGACGTCCGTTTGCAATTGGTCGCCTGGAGGGAATCCTCAGTGAACGACGATGGCAGAACGAAAGCAAAGCGCACCTTCATTTTGTTTATCTTTGTTGCCATCTCGTGCATAGTAACTAAAACCAGTAGTCAGTCCAACGTGAAAACACGCTTGCACATACGCAAAACATACCTAGAACCTGTCGATTATTTTCTGTTGAGGCCTTTCCGTCTAAGGGGTCACGCGGTCGCGCTTCGTTGAACGAAAGTGATTAGCGAAAAGGGCATTGCGTACCATCCATGACCACCTTGATGTTGTCCACAAGACCATGCACAACCTCCAGAGTCTGGACCACGGTCGTTTGAGCCTCCTCCTTTGTGAGTCGGTCCAGCCTGTGGGGTGCTGCCTCGATCTCGCTCTCCCCCAACAGCTTTTTCGTGAATTTCTCTGCGGTGTAGCGAGTCAAGCCACGAACATCTGCGCCCGTGGTCGTGCCAAACCGCGCACTTACTGAAGCGACCCTGCTTAATCTGTTTCGTCGCCAATGCCAGTACAAAGAGTAATTCAACCATTATCTTGGCGACCACTTCTTCCATCGCGGAGGTGAACGGCATCACAATGTATACCTTGAGGCGTTTGAGAAAACTCTCGACGCATTCAAAGAGATCCACGAGAGCACCATAGCTCGAGCCGACGTCCTTGGCTGCCTGGAGACCGATAGATTACCAAGATCTACGAATTAAGAAAGGTAGTTACAGACAGTGAGGAGGATACAGATCCCAGAAAAGATCACTTTAGCCGGTGGAAACACCTAGAGACGTGCGTCAGAACTGGTGAAAGGAAGGACGACCTCCGAGTCTCAGCGCACAAGACCGATACCCTCACTAAAGGTCGCGCTGGATGCTAACACATGTAAGAGATGCACTGTCTGGCCGAGCCACTTCATCAACTCTCGATCTCCATTTCTAAATTCGTCGAGTGCCTGGGCTTGCTTTTGAAACAAATGAAGCGCAGAATCAGCCGAGTCACAGCTTCTGAGCTTATCAACAAACGGATGCTCGGTCCCGTCTGCTTTTCGTAGTTGGCTATGGCAGTACCGAACATTGATTGAAAGATATGAGGGGAGGCTGGTATCATACTGATAGATTGATAAGCGCGGGGAGAGAAAACGAGATGATCGCGAGTGAAGAGGCTCAAAGATACGCCAATTTAGACGCCTGTCAGCCCACGCGCTGCAGGCGATTATGATGACATCCTGTACTCATTCTGTGTGAAAGTTGAAACAAGAAGTGGAGTGATTGCATCTAGGGTGCCCCTGTCTTGTACTGGCACGGGCTGATGGTTGTCACACTGGCAATATGGCGGGTCTCTGTTGGAACGACAACTCGGAAGGGCAGCCAAGAGCGGCGGCATAGAGTCCGCGTACTGAGTAGCATTTTGATGAACGAATGAGGCGGCACGTGCTCATTCCTCTTTACAGTGCTGTCATCCGGCCCGTCCACCCCGTTCTCGACAAATTCCTTGAATCAGGAGACTCTTATTTCTCCCGCTCGCCACACCCAGTAATTTCCAAGGGATCGGCGATGAGGCCTCGATGAGTTCCCGTGTTTTCCGACCTTCATCAACCCGCTCCACCCACCAGTCGCAACCTCGCCTCGAAAACGCAAACACCTCATCCCCGGTCGAGAAGCACTTCGCGCCCAGTTTCTCTGCAATTTACAAGCTTAAATATTTTCCTCCAACCACCTATCGCTGTGCACAAGAACTGGTACTGCGCCGCAAGCAGTTGTTTCCCCGTATCACGCGCCAATCCCGACGCCACACCGAACCTAAAACGGAGAGTAAGCAGCGACCCTCAAAGACAGTGCAAGCTACATAGCTCCGGGCCGCCACTACTTCCTAGAAAGACCAGTAACTCTAAAGCCGCCAGTGCAGCAGGTAAGGTGGTGCCCCCAGTTTTCCAGTCTCGAACCCACCTGTGTGCTGTTTTTTTATATATATAAAAGAAAAAAGTCGGACACACCTAAGGGCTACAGTAAGGAGGCCAGCCCGAACTACGGGGAAAGTGGTTGAGGTGTCCACAGCGACTTAACGGGTATTTCCATATAGCCCAAGCCTGAGAGTGCGTGCCGCGCCTTTGCCGCCTTCCTGATTACGACTGGTTCTGAAAGGCGAAATGTGCGCATGATCATGTATAGTCACGTCTGTTACAGTACTGACACCTCTTGACTTCACAAACAGTGCCGAATTCTAACAGGGGGTTTCAGACGACGACGATCGCTCGGCAGTCGCATTGCGTGGGATAACGTACACTGCATGAGAACTTTCTCATGTCCAAACTGTATCTTCTTTTCTCTTGTGCGAATTCCTGCACGAAAACAATGTCTCCGCATTCCCACTTTTCATTTTATTCTGGAAGCCATGGGATCTTTCTCTGACACACCGCATCTGTCCTTGCTGCGTCTACTGTACGTCATCCTGAGAAAGGTTCTCTCGTTTTCGATCCAATTCACGAACGTCAATGTCTGCGTCGTCCCATTGGCGATGGAGAATCGTATTCCTATCTGAACCTAGGCTGGAGCCTCATGGAATGACTTGCGCTTGCTCCTAGTTTTAGCACGATCTTGACATTCTCGGCTGCCATATACCAATCTCATCTACAGTACAGAAAAACTCCAGAAATTCGCTTTACGTCATACCCTAATCACGTTCAAAGTGCTCACGAGATAGCGGTTCAGCTTTGTGCCCCTGCACCCGATTGCCTGGTGGGTCAGATGCTTAGGTTGGCCGTGAGGATGGATCAATGTTACTCCGGTGTGTGTGTTACCTAGCGGAACGTGGTGGATGGAGGGATGCCGGTATTTCTCATATGGGTACTCCAGGCACGGATAACGACAGGAGTTATTCGACGAAATATTTTTAGGCGACTACGCCCGAGAGCACTACTTCGATAATTTTTTTGCCATGGAGTGCGAATTGTTTCATTTTGGGGGTCTGCGCTTTTATTCAGTAACGTGTGCCCGACAAATGTAAATATGCGGTCCGAATGTCAATATTTCGGTCCTGATTGATATGTTGTGTGGACAGGGCCCGGACCGGACGACTGGGATTCCCGGATTCATCATGATGCTGTTGACCCTCACTCTGCGTCAGACGATCATGTATGACCCACCTTGATAGCCCTGACAGATGCCCTAATTCTGTGTCACCTCCCGCTGCCGCCGGCAGCGAACACCAAAGACTGACGTCACACCATATTGCCGTTCACAATAACAATAATGACACGAGTCTCCCCATTGCGCCTTCGAGTCTTGGAATACGGCCAAGTGCCGCGCTGCATCGTTGAGTGACATCAGCAAAATGGAACCTTACTAACATCCATGATCTGATGTCCTAATTTTTTATCTAACTAGAAGCCTGACACCTACTGAACTCTAGGTGAGTGTACCTAGAAGCGATTAGCTTAGAGGGTCCGGGCCCGCACTTAGAGTAACTTACTCGAGCAAACCATACCTAGTGCCAGAACTCATGTGCTGGTGCTGGTGTGCTCGTTGAACTGATTGCGAGTGACATCGAGGGATTCTCCAGTTCACGAAAGATGAAATGCGTCGGACGGACTCGGAGTTGGAAGAAGCAACGTTTCAAGTCACAAGTTGGCTCCACCCTCGGCGCCATTGAAATCAGACGAGAACCCGATTACTTTTTCCACAGAACACTCTTGCATATTGGTCATTTCAGTGACCGTTTCAGTGCTTTCTCAGCACCATGACTTTCCGTCAGAGTCCCGCTTGTGCCATTTACACATGTCCTCATGCGGGCCGGTTCTATTTTTACGTTTCTGCTAGACGCGTTCTACTCTCTGGTCGAAACTTGGGTCAAATTCCAGTCACGATACAGCGCGATCTCATGACACGGGTGAGCAAGATTTGCTGGCAGAAATGAACAGTGATTAACCAGACGTGGGGCACCATTTTTCTGGTGTGCAAAGACCGGTTTGGGATGACTTTTCCTCCCATTCAAGTCAATTTGATTCCCTCATCCCTCGAATCTATATATCGGTGCAAGAGTAGGGATCGGGAGTTGCATCTACAGTTGCATGTGCCGTCCGGGCCGTTGAATATTGCATGGATGTCAACAGCATCGGTTCCAATAATTTCGCGCGATCCGCCGCATCTAAGCACAGAGCACGACTTGGAGTGCGATTCCGCCGCTTACAGTCATGACACGTACCAACACACTGGCACACGCATAGTTTACCTTTCCTTGCGAATAGAGTTCACGCTGCTCCTTGGATGGCTATAAAGATGCCAGTTTTTAGGGCTCTGGGTCAATCATCCTCTGCTCTGCGACAAGTCACAGATGTCCTACTTAAAAAGCATCGTCATTTCTGCTTGCCTTGTTACTGTGGCATTTGGTGCGCCTTTTTTGCTACTAGGGCTAGTGATGCCCTATCCGCGGGCATCTGACTGTCGTTTACAGGTGCCCCACACCCATCTTCCACTGCTCCCAACGCGAGCGCGACTGTTGTGCCGGCCAGTGATGACCCCAACTCCCCAATTTTCCCCCCAGACTCGGATGTCTCCGCTCAGCCGATACGAGGCGGACTCGGTGGCGCAATTCTTGGACCTCAGAACCTGCCACTTCAGCAGCAGAACCCGGACCTCCTTGCACCCCCTACTACGGATCACGGCAGTGTGTATGTACTTCCACTATTTCA
Organism: Lactarius indigo; assembly: GCA_025766275.1. NCBI lineage: Eukaryota > Fungi > Basidiomycota > Agaricomycetes > Russulales > Russulaceae > Lactarius > Lactarius indigo. Next base: position 100,785 of record JAFKAC010000135.1, on the reverse strand, counting down.
CGTTTGTATAGACGCATTATGAATGCTGGAGCCTAGAAAAAATGCGAAATGGTCCTTTGCCCTGAGTAGCAATCGTATCCAGACAGGTGGTTGGGCTAGACAACAGAATGGTGGGTCGTCTGAGTGACTCCCGTCCAGTACAACCTAACACTGAATCGTTAGTCAACTCGATGCCCATTTCAACAAGTGGGATTAATACCTTTGCATTATTGGGCCATATGTACTAATAACTTCTGAAAGGTATAGCCGGTGTGAACATGCGCCTCGAGCCTGGCGCTATTCGGTGAGCTTTTTGACCTTTTCTGTATTCTTTTCTACTACTGATGCTGTCCCTCTTTCCCCGGAAGCGAGCTTCACTGGCATAAGTCTGCAGAGGTACGCATCTTAGGGTCCTGGTCCTGGGAAAAGTCCGTTTACCTAATCCGAGTTTAGTGGGCATATGTCATCAAGGTAAATAAAAGATTCCCTTCACGATCTCCTACTCAAGAGGACACTGAAATCAGGGAACTACCCAAGTAACTTCCGTCGACCAAGACGGGCATAATTACGTCGCCAATGTCGTAAGTTACTGGACTCGGCGACAATTATGTTGTCCTTATACCTGCGTCTTCGCCTGCGTCCTTAGAATCCTGGCGATTTGTGGTACTTCCCCCCTGGGATACCTCACTCCTTGCAGGCTACAGGTAATACAACCGATGGATCTGAGTTCTTACTGGTATGTGGCAACGATCGACACTGTTATTGTCTTATACGCTCCGTTTAGGTGTTCCCAGACGGTGACTTCAGCGAGGATGACACTTTCCTAGTAAGCTCGTCTTTTGTATGCCAGTCGCGCCCTAATCGTCATGTTAACCGGCAGATCACCGACTGGCTCGCTCATGTTCCGAAGGAAGTCATTGCCAAAAGTTTTCAGACTAATATCACCGCCTTTGACCACATTCCCTCTCGGGAGCTGTACATTTTCCCTTCAGGTCCTCTTGTTCCCCTATTGGCGCGGTTTGGTTATTTATGATCACTGAAACGTTTTCAGAACCGCCATCTACCGATGTAGCGCCTTCGGACCCTCAGGGACAGGTTCCCAACCCCTTCTCCTTTGCATCATCAAAAGTACAGACGACCACACATCCGGGGGGTACTGTCAAGATCATCGATTCGACGACTTTCAAAATTTCGAAAACGATTGCCGTTGCAGAGATCACAGTCGAGCCAGGCGCTATTCGAGAATTGCATGTGAGTATCCCTGCCTGTCCAATTGTCAATATAATCATCTCACGATCTCTGGTGCTGGCAGTGGCACCCGACACAAGACGAATGGACTTATTATCTGTAAGCCGCACTTTGTGCCACCTGCGACTTTCCCACTGAGAGTATATTTAGAAGCGGCAACGGCCGCGTGACAATTTTCGCTTCGTCATCCAATGCACGCACGTTTGACTATCAAGCTGGTGATATTGGTTTCGTTCCCGCGACTTTCGGTCAGTAGACCGTCGATTGGCACAGCTTACCTCCAAAACATTTACGCGCGTATTCTGTCTAACGTAGGTCATTACGTTGAGAATGTGGGCAACACGACCCTTCGCTTCCTTGAGATAGCCAACACGGGTGAGTAGCGGAGTATCTATTCGGCCACATCATCTAAAGATCGATGTTGCAGATCATTTCCAGGATATTAGTCTCACCCAGGTGACGTGACTAAAACGTGGACCGAAACTCAATGCTGACATTTCATTAGTGGCTCGCACTGACGCCTCCTGCGCTCGTCAAGGCCCATCTTGGCCTCTCAGACGATACTATTGCACACTTGAATAAGACGAAGCAGTTTGTCGTGTGATTGGTTTGACGAAACTCTTCGGAACCAAAGCCCTTTCCATGCCTCGTAGTGTAGAATGGCAGTATTTGACATTGTATCGTAAGGACCCATCAACTCACTGTTTCCTCAACCGACGTAGAAACCAATATCAAAATCTGATAAAGTTGTGACTTTCTGTCGCAGCCGGCGCAGAAATTAGGGCGATCTGGCACGCCAGAGTAAGATAAACAACTGGGGTGCTAGGTGCGAATAAGGCATAATTAAATACATCGTAAGGACCATAATGCGTAAGAACTCGAACTGTAACTACAGGGATTGTCACTGCCAGTGATCGACCACATGCATGAACTAGGTGTCCGAAAATAACAATCAGTATCCTAAGAAACCAAACGATCGTGTTATGATTTTCTGCTCGTATCCCATCTCTTCTCCCTAAACACACCGGGTACTAGTATATGATCCAAGTCGGCGTACTCGGGCATTCAACACATGAATGCGCAAGTACCCACACCTGAGGTGCGGTCGATTCCCGAACCGTTGCGCGCGTGAGCGCATGGTATCTCAACACTTTCGATCCCGTAGCAAAAATTGTCATAGCGATTACCAGCCTGCACAATTGTTTGACCAGTAATGCCATCAGAATCAGACGGACAGACCAGGCAAGGTGGCGTACCATACTACCTTTCCTTAACGTCTATGCACTGCCGGCGGCATGCTCTGACAGTAATCGTACAACCGCATTGTACCCCTTTCCCGATGCCGCTTGTAACGAGGTTCTGCCTTCGTCATTCCGTGCGTGGACGTCTGCGCCGCGTTCGAGTAGCAGTCGGACGATCTCGAGGTGCCCATTCTGTGACGAGAGATGTAACGGCGTCCGGTGGTCCTGCTTCCTTGCGTTGACATCCGCGCCGTGGTCCAGTAGCAAGCGCACGGTGTCGAGGTGTCCAAGTCGAGATGCTCTGTGTAGTGGGGTCCAGCCAGTTTCGTTTCGACAGTCCACCTCCGCGCCGTTCCTGATCAACAACTGCACAATCTCGAGCTTCCCCGTGGTCGACGCTATCTCCAATGCCGTCTTATGATGCCTTGGGTCCTGTGAGTTGATATCTAGCACCCCGCTACCGAGCAATGACCGCACGACCTCAATATTTCCTTCTTCGGTGGCTGCGTGCAGCGTGCCCGGCCCCTTGTCCTCGTGGTGGTCGGGGCTTTTGTTATCTTCCTCACTTCCGCCAAGCCTGTTCTGTGATGGCGCGTCTAACATGGTCAAGTGTAAAACATTCGTGTCTCCCGTAAAACCGGCCAGGGAGCTGACAACATCAGCTTTCCCGTTTTCTGCTGCCTGATCCGCTGGGGTTTGGTGCTTCTTATTTCGGGAGTTGGCATTCGCGCCCCGTTGGAGTAACATCGCAACAACATCTAGGTGTCCGTGTTGCGATGCTGCGTGTAATGGAGTACAGCCTTTGATATCTCGGGAGTTGAGATCTGCTCTACGCTCGATTAAGGCGCGCGCAGCTTCGAGCATTCCACCACTTGAGGCCAGAGCCAATGGTGTCTTGTGGCCCTTGCACCGTGCATCGACCTCCGCGCCGGAGTTGAGTAACAAGCGCACCAAGTCAGCGCGTCCGTCTCGCGCTGCTATGTGTAATGGCGTCAGGCCTTTGCTATCGCGGCGATGTATAACCGCGCCGTGTCTGATTAGAAGGCGCGTGATGTCGAGGTTCCCGGTGCGGACTACCATATCCAACGGCGTTTCTTGGTCGTCGCTTTGAACGTTAACATCTGCGCCACCTTGGATTAGTACCTGTACGACCTCGAGCGCTCCATTGGCTGATGCCAGATGCAACGGAGTCCAACCGTCGTCTTTCCGTACGTTTGGGTCTATGCAAAGGTCGAGGAACAGCCGCACGAGATCGTGGTGCCCATGTCGTGACGCGCAGTGCAATGGAGTCCAGTGCTGATCGGCGTCCCTCGAATTTGGATCTGCGCCGCGCTCGATTAGGAGGCGTACAACCTCGAGTCTTCCGTTGCCCGATGCCAGCGCCAATGGCGTTCTGGATTGCTTGTTCGGTGGGTCGACGTCCACGCCAGCGTCGAGTAACAGTCGTGCGATTTCTGTAGACCCGTTTAATGCCGCCGTGTGCAGAAGCGTGTTGCCTTTAGTGTTGCTGCCGGAGTCCAAATTTGCGCCGCGATTGATCAGGAGGCGCACGATCTCGAGACTTCCGGCACCGACAGCCCGGTCCAGCACCGTTTCTCGACCCTCCGTGCGTATTTCGACGTCTGCACCACGTTGAACGAGTAACATTGCGACCTCGAGCCTTTCTTTTTCCGCTGCCAGATGTAGGGGTGTCCAAAGGTCTTCTTTTTGGAGATTCATACCTGCGCCGCGGTCGAGCAACAGCTCGACGACAGCGTGGTGACCAAATCGCGACGCAAAGTGCAAAGGAGTCCAGCCCTGGGTGTCGCGGCAATTTATCTCTGCACCGCGGTCGAGGAGTAGACCGCAGATCTCGACCTCGCCCTCGCCCGAAGCGGCGTGCAATGGTGTTTTGAGTTTTCCCGTCTGGGAGTTGACCTCCGCGTCGTGCTCCAGTAACAGCCGTACGATGTCGAGCTTTCCACCTCGGGCGGCCCTGAGTAACGGACTTGATCCGTCGTTGTCCTGGACATCCACGCTAGCACCGTGTTGCAGTAGCAACTGCGTGACCTCCAGATATCCCTTGCCTAATGCGGCGTGCAATGGTGTTATGTAGTAGCCTCCCCTCGCGTCCACGTCCGACGAATGAGTGAGTATGAGGTGCTCCGCGAGGTGATAGAAACCGCACAGTGCCGCATAATACAAGGGGCCCGCCTTAGGCCGCGTCGGGTGTTCAGTAGACATGTGTTCCCCCCAATGATGGTCAATATCATACATCCAGACCCACGCGGAAAAATGGGGCTTGTCTGGATCGAAGAGACGTTCCATCAGATCTTGAATTTGCGATGACACGCCTTCAAATTGGGCGTGATCCACCCAATGCCGAGCAGCATAGAGAGCGAGCGGACGGGCTTGTATGGACTTTTTGTCGATGTGGTCGTCCAGCTTGAGCAGGAAACTGAGGCATATTTTGGCGAGAATCGTATGCGCAGGGGCGGGAATAATGTGGTAGCGGGAAAGACCGTTTCCCAAGGTGGCGAGGCGGTCCGAGGTCAAGTACTCTTTGACCGAAAAATGGGAAAACTGCACGATTCGATATCCGCCAACGTTGACAACAGAGACCAGGCTGGTGCACGCAGATTGTACGACTTCTTCTCCATCTTCGGAACGCCAACCCACGTTGAAGTTGGTCACACCCGCGTCGAACCAAAGAGCGAGAACTTCTGCCAGTTCCTGAACAGAAAGGGGCCGAACGGACACCGCGAGACATTGGAAGATACGGTGAGCATATTCTCGTTTCTCCTCATCGATCCCAAGTAGCGTGTGTTTGTACGTCGCGTCCAGGCTACTTGGCACTTCGTCCAAAGCTGACCGAATGCTTGATGTGCAAGTTGATGGGATGATGCTGCGACGCAAGATCTCCAGCTGACAAACAACCCACCGAAACCTATGCACTCGAGTAAGAAAGGGGTCTGCGCCAATTGAAAGTTGCCTACATTCCATCCGCTTTCCGTGTGAGTGTATCAACAACAAGTCGTTTTTCCCAATCTCTCCATCTCCGCATCCTTCGGTCCGTATGGACGAAGTTGCTGACGTAATCAATGAGGTCCTTCTGTTGCCCATTTTCGTCATGAAGGGACATCTGCACAGACGCCAGAGGTTGGAGAACTGTCCGGATGTCGATCTCGGGACGACTAGTTACACAGATACGCAGGTTTGGGAGTCGAAGAGCAACAAGCTCTGCCAGGAATTCCAAGACTTTTTCACGCGGAGTGGGCACCCCAGAGAAGTTGGGGCACTCATCAAGGGCGTCTACGATGATGTAAGTTGTAGGCTGTGCTGGGGATTCGAGTACGTCTTTGAGACATTGTGTAAGTCTTGCATCATTGGCTTTTCGTGAACCAGCAGCATGCGCCGAGTACAAGTGAGAGAGGATATCGTAGCACGCGCTGGATTGTGCGCAAAGCTGCTCCAGGAGGGAAGATAGAAGCCCATGGCGATTCTGCTTTTTTAAGTCCCTGAAGTCGAAATAGTAGTAGGCAACACAGGCCAACCCAGCAGCGCGAAGGTCCTCGACGTCCTCAATGATTGCAGACCTAGGTGAACATATAAGTAACTGTTAGCCGAAAAACTGAGGTATTTCGTACAGAAGGACGCTCTTCCCAGAGCCCACTGGGAAGAAGGAAACCATAAGCACACGAATGAGGGAACGCCCGAGAAATGCTTACGCTTTCCGTGAATCCACATGAGGCAACCATTCCGTTTCCACTCAGCGAAGACCTTGCCTTGAAGAAACCATGCCGCAGTTCCTGCGTGTAGGTCGTCGCACGAACCGTTGTGGTTTTCAGACGGATCAGGAGGAGAGAGCCAATGTCGAATTTTCTCCCGCAGCTCGTCGCCTGTGAGATAGTCTTAGACACGACGGCTAAGAAAACCAGTGGACCACAGACGTCTCATCCTGTTAATGTTGTTCGACATCCCCTGCATCGTGACTTACGTCCTCGGTTAGTCGAACATAATGCACTATGACTCTGGCCAAACGTACTCAGAGCCTGTCGGATGTTTTCCGTCGACGCCTTTCCGTCTACTCAGATGTCAGTAAAATGACTAAGAAATAACACAGGAGCGCTTGCGCACCGTCCATCACCACCTTTACTGTGTTCATAAGACCATGGACCACCTCTAGGGTCTGTGCCACAGTCACGCGTGCCTCCTCCTGAGTGAGTCGGTCCAACCTCCGGAGCACCGCCTCGATCTCGCTCTCCCCCAACAGCTTCTTTGCGAATGTTACTGCGACACATTCGCTCACATGTTACTCGATAGGATATGATGAACTCACTGAAGCGCCCTTGCTTGATATTCTTCGTCGCCAAGGCCAGAACGGAGAGTATTTCAACCATTATCTTTACAATCACATCCGTCATCGTAGGGGTGGGCGTGATCCCTTCATAAATACGGAGGCGCTTGAGGAAATTTCCGATGCATTCGAAGAGATCGACGAGCGCGTCGTAGCCCGCACTGACCTTGCTGGCTGTCTAATATAACGAGTCACGGGGCTTGATCACCAAATGCAAGTCCAAGCGATACACGTACCATGATGAGGGCATCAACTCCTGCGAAAATTGCTTTCGCCGCAGCCGCCGGTCTTCCGGTGTGCTTGATGTGCAAAGGAAGGTCACGGTTGTACCAAAGCATAAACATCCACACAGAGGACAACTCACCAAGCTAATTCCCTCACCAAGAGTCCCAGCAAACAAGTGAACGACTTGCACCACCGGCTTGAGCCAATTGATCAACTTTCTATTTCCTTCGCGAAATTCTTTAAAAGCCTTCGCTTTGTCCTGAATCAACTCAAGGATCTTGTCCGGAGAATTGGAGCCTTGGAGGTCAGTGAAAAATGGATTTTTAGCGAGGTCTATCCCCGTTTCCTTCGCGTACTCATTCAAAGCATCGAGAATCAACTGGAAGTTGGAAGAGGACATTATTGAAGATAATAGGGTCGCAGTGTATGGAAGTTGTGCGGTCAACTTTGATACGAGGAGTTGTGAGAAAGGAAGAGAAAACGTCTGAGAACGTTTCTTCGACGGTTGACTTGGCGCACTGCCACCCTCATAGGCGCCATGATAGCCCCTGGATATGGTCGATAGGCGCGAGGGGTAATTGATAAATCCTACAGTAATCGAGTACACGAGGCGTAGCACAAAGCTCAGGCTCCTGGCCAAGCGACGTGATATGTCGTACGTGTCCTCAATATGGGGCCGGGGAATGTGACCCTCTTAGAGATTCTGAGAATCTGAAGTTACCCGCAGAAACGGCCATTGAATGTTGCAAGCTTTAGAAGTGGTGTAACGGGCAGACCCGGCACTTATGGTCTAGTGGACTTGTCGAGGATATGATGTTCGATAGCAAGTTCGATGATCACCATCGTCGAGTCGCAGCTTGAAGTAACTACGTCACTCACACTAATAACTGAAACGGACATAAGACTGCCCCTCGGTTTCCAGTATTCTCTCTTCCACCTCCCACACATCGTCGATCATCCTCCCATGACCTCACCTTCAGATCAATACGCATGGTTTCCATTTCCTAGTCTTGGTATTTTTCGACGTTGTCCCAGCATCAGGTTTCATGTAGTCAGAAGGGGTACATGAGACTCCGAGCTAATCAAGAAGCATATAGTTGAAAGGATACACAGAAGTCGTTGTACACACATTGGATTAGGTACTATATACTGGTGTGCCAGTTGCCAGAATCCAATATACCTGGACACGGTGGTACAGTTCAAAGCCCCCGGAACCACCGGAACGCAAGCCGACCCTACTACCAGATCAATGTCATCACCTCTCTCCGCCCAGCCACTTAAAGTTGCCTCAGTAAATGGCTCTTCCAAAGGGGATCAGGGCTCAAGAACCCCCATAGCGTCACGGGGGGGCTCTCCGGGGCCCTCAAAGCCGCTCGTCGACCCTGCTGATATCTCAAGCCCACACGAGCTCACCGCATTCGTGCGTTCTCCCACCATCCCTCTAGTCCAATCCCCCCCCTTCTCACCACACTCGCAGGTGGAGACATTGCTCGAGCAGCTGGACGCGAAATTCGACGATATGTCTTCGCAGATCGTCGAACGCAGTGCGTTGCTCACTCATCTCGCTGCTTTCAGCTGATTTTACTGATATCACATGTGTGCGCGCAGTGGTGCAAATGTCGCAGCGCGTGGACGCGCTCGAGGCTTCAATCCAGGATATCATCAACGGGGACGCACCTGCGAGTTCGACGCCGAGCATACCGCCGTCGCCTCGACGCTCCGCCTCGACCCCCCAACCGAAGCGTAAATGAAGTGGGCTGGCATACCCTATCCTCGGACTGGTTTCGTTTACCCTGACTCCTGTATCGATACCACTCTCACCGACGAGGCTGTTGATATTCTATCGTACTACCGCACCAGATTACAGTATTAGCAGTTTCCATGTTTCTGCCAAGGGAGACGTGAGACTGAGTAAGGTTAGGGTCCGTGTGGAGAAGTGGCACCCCCGTGGAAAGCCAACGCCACGCAGCCTTTCTCACCTGCCTCACCACCTGCTCGTACCACTCTCACTTCCCGGCCGTCCTTCTTTTAGTATCTGATTTATCTATTGTTCCGTTCACTACTTGCGGGCTATCAGGAACCTTTCAGAGGCAAGCGTGTGTTGTCGCGGTCGACGGATCTGCCTATCGAGTGGTTCAAGTTCGATAACAGGATCTCTCCATTGGGGACCCGCAACCACTTTACTTCGAGACAGATATACAAAATACTCAAATCCTTGTCGTCATGAGCGCGTCCGCTGCTATCCCTTCTGTCTCCCCATTGCCTCTTGGCTCTTCGAAAAAAAATGACCCAGCACTTAAACCAAACCCACATCCTTACGCCATCAAGACCACCCATACGGGCGTATTGTCACGTTCCAACTCTTCTGGACACAACACACCCTCCAGGTACTTCTACACGCCCCCCGCTGGCAGCCCATTGCGCAGCCCGACGAAGCCGAAGCCCGAGTACCGCGGCCATCGCCACTCCGCCAGTCTCACCGGTGAACTGCCATTGCCTCTTCCTTCCCCATTGGCCTCCTCCGCGTACTCGCAACGCAGCCAGTCTGAAGACGACCTCTCGCTCCGCAGGCAGCGCGCTGATACTCTCCCAACATACCTCGCCAACACCGACGGCGTATCCGCGGAACCCGAGGAGGACTTGCCACATAACCCAAAAGCGTGGACGCCTTCGCAATTGTCGGTGTATCTGACGACGGCCCTGCGCGTTCGATCCGGTGCGCGCCTGCCAGAGCGCGTCGCGCGCGATATCACGTCTTGGGTGCGCCGTGAGGCCGTCACCGGACGGGCGTTCCTACGCTGGACGGACGAGGATCTCGAAGCGTGAGTGTGTCCCGCGATAATCGTTGGACCCGCGGATGGTCGATGCTAAACTTTCTTTTAAAGGCTCGGAATCAACACGCTTTGGCGTGGTGCGCTCCTCGCCGCGGCGCGTAACCTCAGGCAGAACATCCTGCGCGGCCGTCTCTGGGGCACTCCGACGTCTGAACCCGAGCAAGAGGAGAACGACGCACCGTTCGACTCCTCCCTATCATACGCGTTCCCCTCCAGCTCTCCTGACCTCACGCTCGTCGATGCAAACGTCGATGCCGACACTGGCCGCGTGCGCTGGACCACGAATGCAAATGGCCGCGTACGCGGGATGGTCGACAAATGGGAGCGCGGGAGCGCGAGCAGCCGTAGCTCAAGTCGCAGTTCGAGCCACCGGGATTCGGAAGGCGACAGCAGGAGCGAGCCTGGCTCGGACGCAGGCGTCGACATCGTCCCAAGTGCTAACGGCGCCGTTTCACCCGCTCTTCCATTGTCACTCAAAGGTAGCGCGACGGTGGACAATTCCTCTCAAGAGCCCACCATTGAGGACTTGCTTGCGGCCGATTCCGCCTCGATGCCGATGGACGGCTCCTGGGGCGCGAGGGCGTGGGAGGACCTCAATATCGGCGTCACTATGCGTCGTGTCGATGCCGCGCACGATACCATCGTCCCGCGCCGCGACGGCAGCGGGAGCGGGAGCAGCAGTGGTATCGGCGCGGGGAGCGTGCGCAGCTTCGGCTCGCGGAGGAACGGGGGAGGAGACGGTAGTAACAGCGGCAGCCAACGCGTGCGACGTACGGTCGTGGACATCTTTTCTGGGCCTGTTGACGTCGATCCCTTCTCTGAGCCGACGGCCAACGTGGGGGTACAGGTTGATACAAGCCCGCCAGTCGAGACGGAAGATGGACCGGAGGAAGAGGCGGATGCAGAGCTCGAGGCGAGGGAGCGTGCGTTGGAGGACGAGTTGCGTGGGACGCGCGACCTGCTTGAGGAGTTCAGACGTCGGCTGGAGGAGGTCGAGACGCGCGTGGGTGTTATGGAGGCTGAGTGGCGCGCCAAGGAGGAGCAGCGAGCAGTGGCCCTCAGCACACACAACGACAAAGCCGTCGAGGCGGTCGCGGAGGAACCCACACCCCCGCTGCCACAGTCGTTGCCCGTATTGATCCCCGTTGAGATCTCAGCGTCTTCCGATTCTAGCTGCGCTAGCGACGACACGGATTCCGATCGCGGCGTCGTCAGCACCCCTGAGAAGGTGTGCGACCTGCCGTCGTTCGTGCTTCTTGTTGGACTGGGAGTGTGTACAGTCGTGCTGCGGGTCGTGCTGAAGCGCGTCGCGGGGCGCAGGTCATGAAGAACTGCTACACGTCATTTTTTTTGTTTGTTCCCTCTTTTTTTTCTTGCTTTACGACCCATTTACGACCTTTACGTTTTACGAAGTCCGCGGGTGGTTGCTCACATATTTTTCTTAATGGTTGATAACATACCCATCTACATGATTACCCCCTCCTCACTTACTTCTTCCCCCCGCAATCAGCGGGAATCGATGCTGTACCTGACTTGTGACCTGACGTGTGTGTTTGCTTGCTCCAACGTGTGTCGCAGAATGGAAGCCGGGTGAACAAACAAAGGCAATGACGTGCGCGGCAAAGATCCGCGGCTGGTTTGGTTAAATTGTTCTCAGACTGGTCACCATGTACATGTGAGATGGCACCTGTTTTATTGGGCGGAGAAGCGAAAAGGGAGAAAGGCTGGGAAGCGAATATAGGCGACGAGAAAAGGTTTCCATTGGTGATGAAATTGGTGCGTGGGAACGTAAGGGATGTCGTGGTGCTGCCACTTGAGCAGTGTCTACGGCAACGCTACAGCACCGCAGTGATCTTATGTCAATTATTCGCTTATTTGCCCCCAATTCCTCGTCATAACCAATATGCAAAAAACGGCCCTTCAGTCTCAATCAAGGCCAGAGCCTATGAACGCTACGCCCTACCATTCAAAGGTTAAGCTCTCCGTCACCCTTTCCGACAAATTCTACATCGCGGGCGATGCCATCACCGGAAAGATGGAGCTCGAGTCCCGCGCAGATATGGGCCTCGGTCTTGGTATCATCGTTGTCGAGCTCGTTGCCATCGAAGGTCCGCTTAATCTCCCCCCTCTATGTCGTCCGACTGACTCATCCTGTTCTCTCCCCCTACCAGAGCTCACATCTCGGGACCATTCTGCAACATCGACGTTTATACACACTCGCCGTCTTTACCAAGGTCCTGGCCTACCCCCTTCTAACGCCGTGCTACCCCACCCAGTCGCCGGCGGGCCACCCTTACCCGCGAACTACCACCAGGCCCGGCGCGGCCTCACAACCTTCCTATTTCGCCTTCCTCTCCCACCTTCTTCCCCACCTTCAATAGACTTTGGAAACGGACTCGCCCGAATACGATACGAGGTCCGCGCCTCCGTCGGCGTTGCCTGGAAGAACCAGAACCGGGTCGTCACCAGCCAATGTCCGGTGGACGTCCTCCAGCGGTACCCAGGCGATGATCCTGTCCTAGAAGACGATGGCTTGCACACCTGGCCTGCGCCAGAATGTCTGGTCATCGGCGAGGGCGGCAAAATTTGGGCACAGGCCCGCGTCCTTGGCGGCATGCTGGTCGCAGGGGAGAGCGCTTGCGTCGAGCTGCAGGTGAAGAATCACTCAGCGAAGAAAGTGCGTCCCCTCTCCTCGTTCTTTTGCCTTGCGTTTATGCTTTGCATAGACGAGTGGTTTGCATATCACGCTCGGCCGGCACCTGCATCTACCTGCGCCAGCTCAAGGATCTGGCAAAAAGGTGCCACCGCCTCTGCAGATCTCAGACACGCTTGCAAGCATCGCCTTTCGTGGCCCAGAGTACACAGCTAACCCGGGAACTGAGGGTATTGCACAGCTTGTATTCGACGTCCCGAGATCCGCCCGCACCGTCTCGGCACATCCACGGCACGGGGGTGACGTAGACGAGGACGAAGGCGAAGGAATCGCGGTGAAGAAAAAGACCCCGCCGCTATTTGAAGTCCGCGGAGTGGTCTCTTTACGGATATCTATGCCTCTTGGCAGGTGAGTGACCCATCAGTCCTTCACGTGAACGAATTTCACTGACCTACGCGGGGCTGACGGTTAGTAAGGACATCGTGCTTGAACTACCCGTGGCTATATTCCACCCTGCGACATTGCCCCCTCCTCCACCTGAACCATACCCTTATCCCGCTCCAGACGCATATTTGGACGCATATTTGAACCAGAATCCCTCCGCATCGCCACCTCCACACCTCCCTACCCCAATGCCCATGCCCTACGTGGAACGCACGCAGTCTCCACTCTACGCTTATCCCATGACCCCCCCTCTTGCGTTACCATTACCATTACCATCAGCTCCGGCGCCTCTACACGGGCCGCTGGTTATCCCGCCGTATAGATCACACGATGGACAGCTCTGGTTCCCACCTGCTCCTCCCGCATATATCGGCGGTCCATCCTACGAACAGCCACCGCCACATCGGCCAGCGAGCGCCCACCCAAGCACCGTTATGGCTGCGATTCCCCCGTCCGGACTGCCTATTTCCGGCACACCGGATCACGTGCTCAGTTCTATCTCCCATCAACAACAGCAACAGCAACAGTACCCATCGCAGCAGACGATCGGTCATGGTACCCTCGCGGCACGGATATCACACCACCTCCGCGCAACGTCACGGGCCCGTTCGGTCTCGCCGCCCCTTGCTCCGTCTGAGTTGCCCCCACCCCCGCCTACGCAAGTAGAGGTGGAGGTGCTGGCGCCAAAGCCGATGCCTTCCCCAAAGCTCGTGAGCGAGACACTTAACGTAGACCCATTCGCGCAGAGCTTCGGGAGGGTGGGTACGCGCACGCGGAGCTTGAGCGTCGTGAAGCTTGAGGAGATGGCGGCGCGGGCTGCAGCAGAGATGGAGGCCAAGGCAGCCGCAGACAAGACACTCCCCGCTCCGCCTGTCCCATCTGGGAAACCGCTAGGACAAAGCGAACAACTCAGGCGGCCAAGCGCCCAGGATGTTTTCGGGAAGCTGGAGCCTTTGGAGCAGGAACCGGAGATAGTGCCGCGCACGCCGTCCCTCTCCGCTCTGTCGCTTTTGCGGCCACCGCAGCGCCATGACCAGCCTGTGTTCACAGAGCGGGGACGGGAGACAGAAGGCAGCGGTCTGGATGCCCTCGAACGGCGCCTCGTAGAGCAAGTCGGTACGCGCAAATATCCTCCCGCGCCAGTCATCATGGCCGATCCTCCACCCGCGCCCGTGCCCGTGCCGGTACCCGTTCCCGGAAAAGGAAAGGGGAAAGCGGCGGCGACGACGACGGCAGCGACAGAGGAGCTCGAGAACGCTGACGAGGTGCTCGGCGGAGGTGGAGGCGTGAACGAGAGCGCGATATCGAGTCTCGCGCTCGGTGCCGAGGAGGACTTTGGCGGGCGCAATGCCAACGCTAGCGCTAACGTGCTCGTTGGACTGGATCAGCAGGAGGGCGACGGTGAGGATATCGAGGGCGATGACGCCGACGGACGGACGCAGCGCCTGAGCAAGGGCGCAGGCGCGTCGTCGGGCAGCGAGCGCGGGACGCACAAGGCGCGGTCGCGCAAGTCTGTCAAGTCGGACTCGAAGGATAGAGAGAAGAAGACGAAGAAGAAGCGCGAGGTACGCGACGAGGAGGCCGCGAAGCTTAAGCGGGCAGCGAAGGGTCGCGTCGCGGAGTGGTTGGAGAAACTGGCGCCTCCGGAGCCAGAGAGAGAGCTCGTGGTGGCGGATGCAGAGGTGGGGAAGGAGGATACCCGTTCGCCCACTCTTCCGGAACCAGCACCTGTGCCAACCCCGGCGCCTGAGCCTACTGTTAGTGCCGACCCCGCGCCCGCTCCCGCACAAGATCCATTGGCGGTGGTCGAGTCGAAACCGAACCCGCGCTCATCTGGCTTCATTTCCGTCGCTACACTCCGTCGCGCACCTATCACCCTCCCCTCGCCCGAATCCGCCACAACTGCTCAGTCAAACGTCCCCCCCGCTGTTGCTGCTCTGCGCGTCGCGAATAAGTTCCCGCCGCCCCCGCAAGTGGAGATGAAGTACGACGTCAAGTCTGCGCGCGGCGGTCGCGGCGGGCGAGTCACTGCTGTGGCGTCTATCTGGGCGGAGGCTACTAAAGCTGGAGGTGCCAGTACGCCAGGGACCAAGGCTACGGGCAATCCTGCACAACCCAAACCCGCGGCCCATAAGAGCGACAAGAACATCGTATCTACCCCGAAGCCGGCATCAGCGCCGCACACCAAGCCAATCAAGCCAATGACGTCTATCGTCGCACCGGGAGCGCGTCCCGCCAAGGACGACGACGCGCGTGTCTTTGTCAGCCGCGGCAGATCCGCAGCACCCGCAGCACCATCACCAGCCAAGGCCGAGAAAGAGGACGCGCCGCCAGCAGCCGCACGCGTGCCCCGTGCGCTGTTCGGGCTCGGCGTGGCGGCAGCAGCAACGCCGTCTTCGCCCGCGCTCTCCTCGTCCATCGCCACGCCCGTCCTGTCGTCTACCGCGTCCCTCGCCCAACCACCCGGCGCTCGGGCCCGCGCTCGCGTGCCCTCTCCTACGCCCCCACCAGCCATTGCGGCGTCCTCGTCCCCTCAGCCGCCGGCGCCGGCGCCGCCATCCCAGCAGCCTCAACAGTCGCAACCTGCGACGGCAGGCTGGCGCGCGCCACTCGTGAGTGGTGCGGGGCTTAAGGCTGACCTTGCGTTTGGGCAGGCGCGGTTGCGTGATTTGATCAGACGGTATCAGGGGCAGGCTGCGTAAGTCTACTCTTCTCGACGACTTTTCTTACGATATTCATACGGTATTTATGTTTTTTTTTGTTGTTTCTGGACGACGACGTCCTTATTTGTTGTTGTGCTGCTAATATACCCACAACCGACTAGTGTAACGATTACATGCAAGTGTTTGTTTTTTTTGCTTGCTTGCTTGACTGTTTGTGTCGTACTATTACAAACTATTTGTTGTGTATGCTTCGCTGGGCATTTTATATTTCGGACCCTGGCCGTCGATTGTTCTCCCGCGTTAATCATTCCGTTTTTCTTGATACGGACACGATCGATCACCGCCGCGGCACTGACACGACTTGTAGTACGTCTCCTGTTTTCCATGGTCATGTAGTAACTTTCTGCGCGCAAAACAATAATGTTATTCTGAGCTGTGTAACCTCCAGTTCTGTAGTTTCGTCTCCCCCACCCCGAGGTTAGTATGGTTGCCTAGTTACACAGCGCTGATAGCAAGCACCGTATCGGCGTTCGTAGTCATAAAACAAAGTATGTGAAAGCTAAAAACCGAATCAGAACCATATGACATGAATCTGAACTCCGAGTAAACAGGGCAGTTATAATACAGAATACATTGGGTGATATCACATCCTCCAAAGCACTATACCCCTCCCACGCCATGACTTGAGAGCAAATTTGCAATCCTACGCCGCCCATGCGCCATTGCTTCTCGGGCTGGTGTCCTGCCATCGGAGTTGACCACATTTTCGTTAGCGCCTCGGTCAAGCAGCAGCTGTACAATTTCGGTGTACCCATTTGAGGCTGCGATGTGCAGCGGAGTACAGCGATACAGGTGCAGTGCGTCAATATCGGCGCCACGTTCAATCAGAAACCGCGCGACGTCGAGGTGTTTTTTATAAGATGCCTCGTGTAATGGAGTCCAACCGCGCCGATCGCGACAATTCACGTCTGCGCTACGATCAATCAGTAGGCGTACAACCTCCAAATGTCCTGCGGTCGATGCTACGTCCAATGGCGTCTCGTAGTCCTCATTCCGAGTATTGACATCCTCCCCACGATCAAGTAGCGTTCGCACGAGATCAAGGCGTCCGCTGTATGACGCAGTGTGCAGCGTCATCTCTTCCGCATCATCGGGTGTCTCGTCATCCATAAGCGTGCCCGGAGATGTTTCTTCTGGTAGAGATAACCCCATGCGCTCGGCCAGAAACATCGCTACTTTGTGCT
Organism: Lactarius indigo; assembly: GCA_025766275.1. NCBI lineage: Eukaryota > Fungi > Basidiomycota > Agaricomycetes > Russulales > Russulaceae > Lactarius > Lactarius indigo. The sequence continues at coordinate 83,918 of JAFKAC010000135.1, read as the reverse complement.
TCTCGTTGGCCAACGCCAGATCAAAAGGAGATTTGTCATCATTGTCTCGCACATCGATTTCCGCCCCAGACTCCAGTAACAGCTTCACCACCTCCAGATGCCCCTCACGTGCCGCTTTATGTAATGATGTCCACGCCTTGCTATCTCGGGAATTCACAACTGAGCCGCACTTGATAAGGAAGCGTACAATCTCGAGCATCCCTTTGTCTGAGGCACGGTCCAGTGGCGTTTTTTGATACTTGTTCTTCTTGTCAACTTCCGCACCGCGTTCGACTAGTAACTCCGAAACCTCGACATGCCCATTCTTGGACGCAAGGTGTAGCGGAGTCCAAAAATCAGCGTCCTGTGAATTAGCATCCGCCCCGTGGTCGAGTAACAGCCGAACGGCTTCGAGATGTCCGTTTTGTGATGTGAAATGTAAGGGAGTCCAGCCCTCGTGGTCGGTCGAGTGTACGTTGGCACCTTGTTCGATGAGAAAGCGTGAAGTCTTCATCTCGCCATTGGCTGACGCCACGGCCAAGGGTGTCATGAACCTCCCATTCAGGATATCGGGTTCAGTGCCATGCGCGAGAAATAAACGGACGACTTCGAGTCGGTCATCCTCCAACGTTCTGTGGACAGGAGTCTCGCCTTCTAAATCGCGGATGTTGACATCTGCGCCGTAGCTGAGGAGCAGCTTCACGACTTCGGAATTGCCGAAATTTGATGCTCCGTGCAATGGGGTCCAGCCTTTGTTATCTTGCGAATTCACGTCCGCACCGCAGTTGAGAAGCAATTCCACCACATCCGGGTATCCGTTCCAAGATGCCACGCCCAGAGGCGTCCAGCCGTCATTGTCTCGCGCATCTACCTGCGCGCCACTATCGAGCAATAATCGTGCAATTTCTAGATGCCCGTATTCACACGCGACGTTCATTGCGGCCAGGCCCTGGTCATCACGATGTTCGACATCTGCGCCATTCTGTAATAGTAGTCGTGTGACTTCGACTTCTCCCTGCCACGACGCCATCAAGAGTGGGGATCGACGATTACTGTTCAGGAGGTTAACATCCGCGTGATGTTCGAGTAATAACTGCACAATGTCAACCCGCCCACTCCGTGAGGCATCGTGCAGCGGAGACTCGTCGTCCGCCCCGTCTAGGACATTAACGTCCGCACCATGCTGTAGGAGTAAAAGCGCGATATCCATGTGTCCGCGGGTGAGTGCAGTGTGCAAGGGAGTCCCGTATTCACCAACACTGGAATTGATGTCCTCCGGATAAATACCAACTAGGCGCTCTACGAGGCCGCGAAACCCACAGAGTACTGCGTAATATAGTGGGGTCGTCTCTGGCTGCGTTGGCTGTGCCGTGAATGCGTGTTCCTTCCAAGGATTGACAATATCGTACAGCCAGATCCACGTGGAAAACTGTGGCTTGTCCCGGTCGAAAAGATGCACCATCTCATCCAGGACACTGGACGATACATCTCCGAACTGGCAATGGTCAACCCAATGTCTGGCGGCATAGACAGCGAGTGGGAAATTCTTGATGCTGTCCTTGTCGGCGCTGTCATCTAGCTGTAGTAAGACGCCGAGGCTGGCTTGGGCGAGGAGTGTATGCGCAAGATGGGGAACGATATGATAACGGGAAAGCTCTGGTCTGGCTGTCGCGAGCCGGTCCGAGGTCAAGAATTCCTTCACGGAAAAATGTGAAAATTGTACGACTGGTGAACCGTCGACGTCGACAACGGTGACTAGGCTGGAACATGCTGACAAGACAGCTTCGTGTGAATCCTCTGGGCGCCAATCTGGGCGATATTCGGCGGGGTGTCCGGGGTCAAAGCGGAGGGCAAGAACCTCGGCAAGTTCGTCGACGCGAAGGGGACAGATAGCCACCGTCAGACATTGGAAGAGACGGTATGCAGAGTTTCGTTTCTCCTTATCGATGCGAAGCAGGATCTGCTCATATGTTTCGTCCAAGGTCTCAGGCAACTTGTCTAGAGTGTGCCGAATTGTCCCAGGAAAACTACGACGCAGGGTTTCCAACTGGCAAAAGACCCACCGGAACCTGCCCATTTACGTAAGTGAACACGCTGAAATGACACCACAGGGATTGCTTACATTCCGTCTGCTCTCTCAGAGAGGGCATCAATTACCAGCTGCTTGTCCTGTGCTCTCCACTTCCGCATCCTTCTATCTGAATGGACGATAGTGCTGATATAATCCAGAATGTCTTTCTTTTGCCCGCTTTCATCGTGAAGTGACACTCGGAAACGCGCCAACGGCTCAAGAACACTTCGAATGTCGAACTCCGGACGGCTGGAAATACATAGATGTACATTTGGAAGCTGACAATCGATAAGATCTTCCAGAAACTCCAACACCTTCTCACGTGGCGTCGGCATCCCAGACGTGTTAGGACATTCGTCCAGAGCGTCCACAATGATATAAATTGCCGGCAGTCCTTCCAGTTGCAGCATATCCATTAGACACCGCGCAAGCGCACTATCGCTAGGCTCTCGTGTCCCCGCGCCGTGAGATGAATACAGGCGAGACAGAATTTCATAGCAAGAGTCCGACTCGGCGCAGAGCTGGCAAATGAGAGAAGAGAGTAATCCACGACGATGTTGCTTGTCGGTGTCCCTAAAATCGAAGTAAAAGAACGCCATCAATGCCAATCCGGCTGCGCACAGGCCCTCGATGTCCCGAATGATCGCGGAGCTAGTGGAGAGTGTGAGTGACACCAAGCAACAATGACGAGAAGCGACATACGTGAGAACACTTTTTCCCGATCCCGCTACGAAGCAAGGAACTCATCAGGGTGCATAGCACGGAAGACACTCAAGGACACGCACGTTTGCCATGAATCCACAACAGCGTACCCTCGGCGTTCCAGTCGGAAAAAACGACGCCTTGTAAGAACCATATGGCCGTTCCAGTTTGGTGAGCCTCATACGCAATGTTGTAATTCTTCGACGGATCTGGAGGGGAGATCCAACTTCGCGCGTCCTTTTGCAGCTGATCACCTATGAACCATTCAGTCTGAGCGATCACAAGAGGTAGAACAAAGAGGTGACGGACGTTTCATCTTATTTATCTCGCTCGCTATCCCTTGCATCGTGACTGGTACAAGTCGTCAGCCGGCACATAAAACACCTGGGTACATAGGACGGCCCAGGCCGTAACATACCCAGAACATTCCTGACTCCATCCAGCGATACCCTACCGTCTATCCACATATCAGCTCAGCGCAACATCAATACCGATCCGAACATCGGTCACCCACCGTCCATGACCGCTTTCACATTATTCACGAGACAGTGCACAACTTCTAGAGTCTGCGCTCCCATCATCCGAGCTTCTTCCCGGGTCAGACGGTCCAGCTTCTGCAGCACCGCCTCGATTTCGCTCTCTCCTAGCAGCTTCTTTGCAAACTTCTCTGTATCACGTTCAGCTACCAGAACTTAGACCCAATAATCCACTTACTCAGTCTACCTTGCTGAACCTGTTTAGTGGCGAGTGCGAGCACCGAGAGTAGCTCAACCAATATCTTTACAATGATGTCTGTCATCAAAGGAGTGAACGGGATGGAAGTGTATATTTGAAGGCGTTTGAGGAAGTTTCCGAGGCATTCGAACAAGTCTACGAGGGAATCGTAGCTCGAGCTGACATCGCTGGCCGCCTGATGTGTCCAGACATCACTGTCAGATCAGGAACAGGAAGATAGAGATGGATTATATAGAGGGTACGCACGGTGAGGAGAACTTCGACACCGACGAGGACTGCACTTGCTGGTGGGAACGGTACCTGGTGTCAGAAGTGTGAAAATGCAAACTGCAGGAATCAAGGTGCTCGACTGACGAATCTAATGGCCTCTCCAAGAAGACCAGAGAGTCCATGGACGACCTGAACTACCGGTTTAAGCCAATTCATGAGTTTGCGATCTCCATCTCGATAGTCTTTAAACGCCTGGGCCTTTTCTTGAAGGAGTTGGAGGACAGCATTGGGAGATTCACAGCGTCGGATTGCTTCGGCGAGCGGGTTCTTTGTGAGGTCTATGCCAACCTGGTCGGCGTAGTGATCGAATGCGTCGAGGATGAGGCGAAAATTAGAAGGGGAGGCGGATGGGTGGGCCGACGACATATGAATGTGTGGTCACTGATGGTGAGATCGATTTGGGTGGAAGGACTGGGTGGTCAGCGCTTGCCACTCAAGCTTAAGTTGAGCGCCGAGCCAGCCCACCCACGTCGTAGTTAGTTGGAAGTCACTGTATAATTCTCTGACTGCTCACTAGTCGCTACTCGAATCCCCGTCAGCTCAGGCCTCGGGCCTCAGGCCTCAGGCTCCGCGTGCTCGCTATTCGGGCTTGGCGGAGCGACGGCCGTCCTTGCCCGCTCCGCCCTTGTCCAATGGCATGCTCGTCCTTCCGTCTCCCGCGTCTCCTGCGCACCCGCCTGGCGTGACGTCCCGCGCTCTCGCGTCCACGTCCACGACTCTCTACCCTCTTCGTCCTCACCTACCCTTGCGGCGGTGGCTTCTTATAGTACCCGTCCTCTCGGCCCAATCTCGCATTTGGGCAGGCAAGGTTGTGTTGTTTGATCAGGCAGTCTCAGGGGCAGGCCGCGTGATTCCGCTGGGAGGTGAGTTCGAGTCCTGCACCGATATGGGCCTCAGTCTTGGTATCGTCGTTCTCGAGCTCGTTGCTATCGAATGTCCGGTCGCCTCTTCCCTATTATCATCTGACTGACTTGTCCTGTTCCCTCCCCCACCAGAGTTGATATCCAGGGACCAATCTGCGACATCAACATTAAAACACACGCGCCGTCTTTACCAAGGTCATAGCCTACCCCTTTCTAACGCCGTGCTACCAGTTGCCGGCGAGCGACCCTTACCCGCGAACTACCACCAGGCCTGGCGCAGCCTCGCCACCTTCCTCTTCCGGCTTCCTCTCCCACCTTCTCCCCTCCGTCAATAGACTTTGGAAACTGGCTCGCCCGAATACGATACGAAGTCCGCGCTTCTGTCGGCGCTGCCTGGAAGAACTAGAACCAGATCGTCACCAGCCAATGCCCGGTTGTCGTCCTCCAGCGATACCCTGGCGATGACGTATCCAAGAAGACGATGGGTTACACACCTGGCTCGCGCCAGAATACCTGGTCATCGGTGAGGGCAGCAAGATTTGGGTGCAGGCCCGCGTCCTTGGCGGCATGCTGGTGGCAGGCAAGAGCGCTTGCGTCGAGCTTCAGGTGAAGAATCACTCGGCGAAAAGGTGCGTCCTCTCTCCTTGTTCTTTTCCTTGAATTTTATCTTATGTGCTCTGCATAAGCGACAGGTTTACACATTAAACTCAGCCGGTACCCCCACCTACCTGCGCCGGCCCAGGGATCTGGTAAAAAGGTGCCACCGCTGCTACAGATCCCGGAGTCCCTCGCAAGCATCTCCTTTCGTGGCCCAGAGTACACAGCTAACCCGGGAACCAAGGGTATTGCACAGCTTGTATTCGACGTCCCGAGATCCGCCTGCACCGTCTCGGCGCATCCAAGGCACGGCGGTGACGTAGACGAGGGCGAAGGCGAAGGAATCGCGGTGAAAAAAAAGATCCCGCCGCTATTCGAGGTCCGCGGAGTGGTCTCTTTACGCATTTCTCTGCCTCTTGGTAGGCGAGTGGCCCGTCCGCGCTTCACGTGAACGAATCACTAACTTGCTCGGGGCTGATGGTTAGTAAGGAGATCGTACTTGAACTACCTGTGGCTATATTTCACCCTGCGACTTTGCCCCCAAACATACCCTTATCCGGCTCCAGATGCATATTTGGACCCATATTTGAACCAGAATCCCTACTCATTGCCATCACCGCACCTCCCTATCCCGATGCCGATGCCCTACGCGGAACGCGTGCGGTCTCCGCTCTACGTGTATCTCATGATCCCTTCTCTCGCACTACCATTACCGTCATCCGCGGCGCCTCTACATGGGCCGCTGGTTATCCCCCTATATAGATCACACGATGACAGCTCTGGTTCCCACCTCTTCCCGGATATATCGGGAGTCCCTCCTATGAACAGCCACAGCCACATCGGCCAACGAATGCCCACGCAAGCACCATTATGGCTGCGATTCCTCCGTCCGGACTGCCCATTTCTGGCACACCGGATCACATGCTCAGTTCTATCTCTCATCAGCAAGAACAACAACGGCACCCATCGCAGCAGACGATCGGTCACGGTAGCCTCTCGGCGCGGATATCCCACCACCTCCGCGCAACGTCACGGGCCCGCTCGGTCTCACTGCCCCCTGCTCGGTCTGTGACGCCCCCGCCTACGCAAGTAGAGGTGGAGGTGCTGGCGCCAAAGCCGATACCCTCCCCGAAGCTCGTGAGCGAGACGCTCGACGTAGACCGATTTGCGCCAAGCTTCGGGAGGGTGGGGACGTGCACGCGAAGCTTGAGTGTCGTGAAGCTGGAGGAGATGGCAGTGCAGGCTGCAGCAGAGATGGAGGCCAAGGCAGTTGCAGACAAGACGCTCCCCACTCCGCCTGTCCCATTTGGGAAACTGCTGGGATACAGCGAAAGTATGCGCCCAGTTGCCCAGGATATTTTCGAGAAAGAGCAAGCGAGTGCAGAGCCGGAAATGGTGCCGCGCACGCCGTCCCTCTCGGCTCTGTCGCTCTTACGGCCACCGCAGCGCCACGACAGCTTGTTTTCACGGAGCGGGGACGGGAGACGGAAGACAACGTTCTGGATGCCCTCGAACAGCGCCTCGTAGAGCAAGTCGGCACGCGCAAATATCCTCCTGCGCCAGTCGTCATGGCCGATCCCCCACCCACGCCCGTGCCCGTGCCCGTACCCACTCCCGGAAAAAGACAGGGGAAGGTGGCGGCGGCAGAGGAGCTCGAACACGCTGACGAGGTGGTCGGTGGCGGCGCGGGCGTGAACGAGAGCGCGATATCGAGTCTCGTGCTCGGCGCCGAGGAGGACTTTTGCGGACGTAATGCCAACGCTAGCGATAACGTGCTCGTTGGACTGGAACAGCAGGAGGGCGATGGTGAGGATGTCGAAGGCGACGACACCGATGGTTGCACGTAGCGCTTAAGGGCGCAGGTGCGTCATCCGGCAGCGAGCGCGGGACACACAAGGCGCGGTCGCGCAAGTCTGTCAAGTCGGACTCGAAGGACAGGGAGAAGATGAAGAAGGAGCGTGAGGTGTGCGACAAGGAGGCCGCGAAGCTTAAGCGGGCAGCGAGGGGCCGGTTTGCGGAGTAGTTGGAGAAACTGGCGCCTCCGGAGGCGGAGAGAGAGCTCGTGGTGGCGGATGCAGTGGTGGAGAACGAGGATACTCGTTCGCCCACATTTCCTCAAGAACAGGCGCCTGCATCCTCACCCAACCCAGCACCAGACCCTACTGTTACTGCCGACCCCTCGCCCGCTCCTGCACAAGAGCCATTGGCGGTCATCGAGTCGAATCCGAACCTGCGCTCATCTGGCTTCATTTCCGTCACTACACTCCGTCGCGCACCTATCACCCTCCCCGCGCCCGAATCCGCGCCAACTGCTCAGTCAAACGTCCCCCCCACTGCTAGGCGCGTCGCGAATAAGTTCCCGCCACCCCCGCAGGTGGAGATGAAGTACGACGTCAAGTCTGTGCGCAGCGGGCAGGTCACTGCTGTGGCGTCTATCTGGGCGGAGGCTACCAAAACCGGGGGTGCAAGGGCGCCGACGCCAGTGGAAAAGGGGACCAAAGCTACGGGCAATCCCACACAGCTCAAAGCTGCGGCTCATAAGAGCGATAACAACAACAGGAACCTTGTCTCGACCCCCACGCCGTTGAAGCCGATGACGTCCATCGTCGCGCCGGGAGCTCGTGTCCCCGACGGGCGTGTTCCCCTCAGACTTGGCAAACCCGCAGCGTTCGCAACACCAGCATCAACGAAGGCCGAGAAAGTCGAGAAAGAGGGCGCGCCGCCAGCCGCGGCACGCGTGCCCCGTGCGCTGATCAGGCTCGGCGTGGCGGCGGCAGCGATGCCATCCTCGCCCGCGCTCTCCTCGTCCATCGCCACGCCCGTCCTTTTGTCTACCTCATCACTCGCACAACCGCCCGGCGCTCGGGCCTGCGCGAGCGTGCGCTTGCCTACGCCCCCACCAGCCATTGCGGCGTCCCCATCCCCTCAGCCTGCGACGGCAGGCTGGCACCCGCCGTTCGTGAGTGGGGTGGGCCTCAAGGCCGACCTTGCATTGGGGCAGGCACTGTTGTGTGATTTGATCAGACAGTATCAGGGGCAGGCTGCGTGATTTCCCAAGTCTACTCTTCTCGACGACTTTTTTTTACGATATTCGTACGGTATTTATGTTTTTAATTTATTTCTTGATGACGCCATCGTCCTTATTTGTTGTATTGCTACAGTAACATACCCACATCTGACTACTGTAACGATTACATGCAAGTGTGTGCTTATTTATTTATTTGCTTGTTAGCTTGCTTGGCTGTTTGTGTCGTACTATTACAATCTATTTTTTGTGTATGTTTCGCTGGACATTTTATTTTTCGGACCCCGGCCGTCGATTGTTCTCCCGCTTTGATCATCCCACTTTCTTGATACGGACACGATCGATCGCCGCCGCGGCATGTCACGACTTGTAGTACATCTCCTGTTTTTCATGGTCATGTACCATCTTTCGGCGCTCAAAAAAATAACGTTATTCAGGGCCGTGTAACCCCCACTTGTGTAGTCTCGTCGCGCCCCCCGAGGTTAGTATAGTTGCATATCCGTATCCGATACCTCTGATAGTGAGTTCATCAATACTGATTCCAAATCACTCAAGTATATTAGTCTCAAGCTTGGGGGCCTACTGTTCGCGCGTTCCCAGAACACATATTATAACGATTGACGAAACATCGCATATTTATTCTAACGTAGTTGTGCACAGCACTGATAGTAAGCACCACATCAGCGTTCTGTTGGAGGTGCCACACGTGTCAGCGTCGGACGACTTCGGAGTCCGGACCGGCTGGACTGGTTACTAAACTATACCTTGATGCTGAGTTGAGCTCATTTGCTCGACTGCGATCCTCGTTATGATTCCCATATTTATTTTCACTTAAAAACTATGTAGTCTTAGAGTACATACCTCAGTCATTTCTCCCAAAAAACTGAGCCGCGCTTTCCCGCGCTCCTACACATTCGTCAGGTGAGTTAGTGATAAAACAAAGTGTGTAAAAGCTAAAAACGGAATCAGAACCATACAGTGCGTTCCGGAGTCCGAATAAACAGGGGAGTTATAACACAGAATACGTTGAGTGATATCACGTCTGCCGAAGTACTATACCCTACCCACGCCATGGTTTGAAAGCAAATTCGCAATCCTACGACGCCCATACGACATTGCTTGTCGGCCTGGTGTCCTGCCGTCAGAGTTGACCACATTTATGTCAGCGCCTCGGTCGAGCAGCAGATACACAATTTCGGTGTTCCCATATGAAGCCGCGAGGTGCAGCGGAGTCCAGCGATACAGGTGCAGCGCGTCAATATCAGCGCCACGTTCAATCAGTAACCGCGCGACGTCGAGGTGTCCTTTATAGGATGCATTATGCAATGGAGTCCAGCCGCGCCGGTCGCGACAATTCACGTCTGCGCCACGATCCATCAGCAGACGTACAACCTCCAAATGTCCTGCAGTCGATGCTACATCCAATGGCGTCTCGTAGTCCTCGTTCCGAGTATTGACATCTGCCCCATGATCAAGCAGCATTCGCACGACATCAAGGCGGCCGTTGTCTGATGCAGTGTGCAACGTCATCTCATCCGCGTCATCGGGAGTCTCGTCATCGTCCATAAGTGTGCCCTGAGATGCCGTATCTGGTAGAGCTAACCCCATGCGCTCGGCCAGAAACATCGCTACTTCGTGCTTCTCGTTGGCCAACGCCAGATCAAACGGAGATTTGTCATCGTTGTTCCGCACATCGATTTGCGCTCCAGACTCCAGTAACAGCTTCACCACCTCCAGATGCCCCTCACGTGCCGCTGCGTGTAATGGTGCCCACTCCTTGTCATCTCGAGAATTCACATCTGAGCCGCACTTGATAAGGAAGCGTACAATCTCGAGCATCCCTTTAGTTGAGGCACGGTCCAGTGGCGTTGCTTGATCCTTGTTCTTCTTGTCAACGTCTGCACCGCGTTCGACTAGCAACTCCGCAACCTCGACATGCCCTTTCGTCGACGCAAGGTGTAGCGGAGTCCAAAAGTCAACTTCCTGCGAATTAGCATCTGCCCCGTGGTCAAGTAACAGTCGCACGGCATCGAGATGTCCGTTTTGTGATGCGAAATGTAAGGGAGTCCATCCCTCGTGGTCGCTTGAATGTACGTTCGCGCCTTGTTCGATTAGAAAGCGTGAAGTCTTCACTTCGCCATCGGCTGACGCCACGGACAAGGGTGTCATGAACCTCCCATTCAGGATATCGGGTTCAGTGCCATGCGCGAGAAATAAACGGACGACTTCGAGTTGGTCGTCCTCCAACGTTCTGTGGACTGGGGTCTCGCCTTCTAAATCGCGGATGTTGATATCTGCGCCGTGGTCGAGGAGCAGCTTGACGACTTCGGAATTGCCGAAATTTGACGCTCCATGCAATGGGGTCCAGCCTTCGTTATCTTGCGAATTCACGTCAGCACCATGGTCGAGAAGCAATTCCACCACATCCGGGTATCCGCCCCGGGATGCCGCGCACAGAGGCGTCCAGCCGTCATTCTCTCGAGCGTCTACTTGCGCGCCACTATCGAGCAGTAATCGTACAATTTCTAGATGCCCGTGTCCACACGCGACGTTCATTGGGGCCCGGCCCTGGACATCACGAGGTTCGACATTTGCGCCATTCTGTAATAGTAGTCGTGTGACTCCGACTTCTCCATGCCACGACGCTATCCAGAGTGGGGATCGATGATCACTGTTCAGGAGGTTGACATCCGCTTGGTGTTCGAGTAGTAACTGCACAATGTCGACGCGCCCGTTACGTGAGGCGTCGTGCAGCGGAGACTCGTCGAACGTCTTGTCTAGGACATTAACGTCCGCGCCATGCTGTAGGAGTAAAAGCGCGATATCCATGTGTCCGCGGGTGAGTGCAGTGTGCAAGGGAGTCCCGTATTCACCAACACTGGAATTGATGTCCTCCGGATAAATACCAACTAGGCGCTCTACGAGGCCGCGAAACCCACAGAGTACTGCGTAATATAGTGGGGTCGTCTCTGGCTGCGTTGGCTGTGCCGTGAATGCGTGTTCCTTCCAAGGATTGACAATATCGTACAGCCAGATCCACGTGGAAAACTGTGGCTTGTCCCGGTCGAAAAGATGCACCATCTCATCCAGGACACTGGACGATACATCTCCGAACTGGCAATGGTCAACCCAATGTCTGGCGGCATAGACAGCGAGTGGGAAATTCTTGATGCTGTCCTTGTCGGCGCTGTCATCTAGCTGTAGTAAGACGCCGAGGCTGGCTTGGGCGAGGAGTGTATGCGCAAGATGGGGAACGATATGATAACGGGAAAGCTCTGGTCTGGCTGTCGCGAGCCGGTCCGAGGTCAAGAATTCCTTCACGGAAAAATGTGAAAATTGTACGACTGGTGAACCTTCGACGTCGACAATGGTGACTAGGCTGGAACATGCTGACAAGACAGCTTCGTGTGAATCCTCTGGGCGCCAATCTGGGCGATATTCGGCAGGGTGTCCGGGGTCAAAGCGGAGGGCAAGAACCTCTGCGAGTTCGTCAACGCGAAGCGGACGGATGGCCACCGTCAGACATTGGAATAGGCGGTATGCAGGGTTTCGCTTCGCCTTCTCAATCCTAAGCAGGATCTGCTCGTATGTTTCGTCTAAAGTTTCGGGCAACTCGTCCAGTGTATGTCGAATTGCGCCAGGAAAACTATGGCGCAGGGTTTCTAGCTGGCAAAAGACCCACCGGAACCTGTCCGATTATGTAAGAAAATACACCAAAAAACCATAGGGATTACTTACATCCCGTCCGCTCTCTCAGAGAGAGCATCGATTACCAACTGCTTGTCCTGTGCTCTCCACTTCCGCATCCTTCTATCTGAATGGACAACAGTGTTGACATAGTCCAGTATGTCCTTCTTTTGCCCGCTTTCATCGTGAAGTGACACTCGGAAACGCGCCAATGGTTCAAGAACACTTCGGATATCGAACTCCGGACGGCTGGAAATACATAGATGTACATTTGGAAGCTGACAATCGATAAGATCCTCCAAGAAATCCAACACCTTCTCACGTGGCGTCGGCATCCCAGATGTGTTAGGGCATTCGTCGAGAGCGTCCACAATGATATAAATTGCCGGCAGTCCTTCTAGTTGTAGCATATCCATTAGACATCGCGCAAGCGCACTATCGCTGGGCTCTCGTGTCCCCGAGGCGTAAGATGAATATAAGCGAAATAGAATTTCATAGCAAGGATCCGACTCGGCGCAGAGCTGGCAAAGGAGAGAAGACAGTAATCCACGTCGGTGTTGCTTATCGTTGTCCCTAAAATCGAAATAAAAATATGCCATCAATGCCAATCCGGCTGCGCAAAGGCCTTCGATGTCCCGAATGATCGCGGTGCTAGTGGAGAGTGTGAGTAACACCAAGCAACAATGACGAGAAGCGACATACGTGAGAACACTTTTTCCCGATCCCGCTACGAATCAAGGAACTAATCAGGGTGCATAGCACGGTAGATACGCAAGTACACACACGTTTGCCATGAATCCACAACAGCGTACCCTTGGCGTTCCACTCAGAAAAGACCACGCCTTGTAAGAACCATATGGCCGTTCCAGTTTGGTGAGCTTCACACGCAATGTTGTAATTCTTCGACGGATCCGGGGGGGAGATCCAACTTCGCGCATCCTTTTGCAGCTGGTCACCTACAAACCATTCAGTCTGAGCGATCAAAAGAGGTAGAACAAAGAGGTGACGAACGTTTCATCTTATTTATCTCGCTCGCTATCCCTCTCATCGTGACTGGTACAAGTCGTCAGCCAGCGCACAAAACACCTGAGCACATGCGACGGCCCCGGCCATAACATACCCAGAACGTTCCTGACCCCATCCAGCGATACCCTACCGTCTATCCAAATATCAGCTCGGGGCAACATCAATATCGATCCGAATATCAGTGACCCACCGTCCATGACCACCTTCACATTATTCACGAGACAGTGCACCACTTCTAGAGTCTGCGCTCCCATCATCCGAGCTTCTTCCCGGGTCAGACGGTCCAGCTTCTGCAGCACCGCCTCGATTTCGCTCTCTCCTAGCAGCTTCTTTGCAAACTTCTCTGTATCGCGCTGAGCTACCAGAACTTAGACCCAATAACCCACTTACTCAGTCTACCTTGCTGAACCTGTTTAGTGGCGAGCGCGAGCACCGAGAGTAGCTCAACCAATATCTTTACAATGATGTCTGTCATCAAAGGAGTGAACGGGATGGAAGTGTATATTTGAAGGCGTTTGAGGAAATTTCCGAGGCATTCGAACAAGTCTACGAGGGAATCGTAGCTCGAGCTGACATCACTGGCCGCCTGATGTGTCCAGACATCACTGTGAGATCAGAAACAGGAGGATAGAGATGGATTATATAGAGGGTACGCACGGTGAGGAGAACTTCGACACCGACGAGGACTGCACTTGCTGGTGGGAACGGTACCTGGTGGCAGAAGTGTGAAAATCCAAATGGCGGGAATGAAGGTGTTCGACTGACGAATCTAATGGCCTCTCCAAGAAGACCAGAGAGTCCATGGACGACCTGGACTACCGGTTTGAGCCAGTTTATGAGTTTGCGATCTCCATCTCGGTAGTCTTTGAATGCATGGGCCTTGTCTTGAAGGAGTTGGAGGACAGCGTTGGGAGAGTCACAGCGTTGGATTGCTTCGGCGAGCGGGTTCTTTGTGATGTCTGTGCCAACCTGGGTGGCGTAGTGATCGAATGCATCGACGATGAGGCGAAAATTAGAAGGGGAGACGGATATCTGGGCCGACGACATATGAATGTGTGGTCACTGATGGTGGGATTGATTTGGGTGGAAGGACTGAGCGGCCAGCGGTTTCCTCAAGTTGAGCGCCGAGCCAGCCATGGATACGGACATGAGGGATGGTTACTACCGCCGTGGTCTGTTGGAAGTGTAATTCTCTGAACGGTCACTACCACGAATCACTCGGACCCCCCCAGGTGTCAGCCCAGGCCTCGGGCCCCGCGCGCTGTTCGGGCTTGGCGGGGCGGTAGCGACGCCGCCCATGCCCGTTCGTAATACCACGCTCGTCCTTTCGCCTCCCGCGTCTCCTGCGCACCAGCCCGGCGTGACGTCCCGCGGTGTCGCGTCCACGTCCACGACTCCACCCTCTTCATCCTCACCCATCCTTGTGATGGCGGTTTCTCGTAACACCCGTCCCTCAGCCCGACCTTGCATTTGGGCAGGCACGGTTGTGTGGTTGATCAGGCAGTCTCAGGGGCGGGCGGCGCGATTTCGCTGGGAGGTGAGCCCGAGTCCTGCGTAGATATAGGCCTCAGTCTTGGTATCATCGCTGTCGAGCTCGTTGCTATCGAATGTCCGGTCGCCTCTTCCCTATTATCGTCTGACTGACTTGTCCTGTTCCCTCCCCCACCAGAGTTGATATCCCGGGACCATTCTGCGACATCAACATTCAAACACAGTCACCATCTTTACCATCGTCCTACCCCCTTCTAATGTCGTGCTACCAGTTGCCGGCGAGCAATCACTACCCACGTACCACCAGGTCTTGCGCGGCATCACCACCTTCCTCTTCCGCCTCCCTCTCCCACTGTTTTCCCCTCCGTCAATAGACTTTCGAAACAAGCTCGCTCGAACACGACACGAGGTCCACACCTCTGTCGGTGTTACCTTGAAGTAGAACCGCGTCCTCCAGCGATACCCTGGTGATGGCCTGTCTTATAAGACGATGGGTTTCACACATGACCCGCGCCAGAATGCCCGGTCATTGGCGAAGGCGGCAAGATTTGGGCGCAGATCTGCCTCCTCGGCGGCATGCTGGTGCCAGGCAAGAGCGCTTGCGTCGAGCTGCAGGTGAAGAATCACTTGGGAAAGAAAGTGCGCCCCTCTCCTTGTTCTTTTCCTTCTATTTTATCATATATGCCTTGGATAGATGACTGGTTTGCACATCACCCTCGGCCGGCACCTGCTACTACCCGCACCAGCTCAAGGATCTGGCAAAAGGTGCCACCGCAGCTAGAGATCTCAGACACGCTCGCAAGCATTGCCTTTCGTGGCCCAGAGTACACAGCCAACCCGGGAACCGAGGGTATTGCACAGCTTGTATTCGACATCCCGAGATCCGCCCGCACGATCTTGGCACATCCACGGCACACGGCACGACGGTAGCGTAGATGAGGACAAAGGTGAAGCGATTGCGGTAAGAATAGATCCCGCCGCTATTTGAAGTCCGGGGAGTGGTCTCCTTACGGATATCTATGCCCTTTGGCAGGTGAGCGATCCGTCTGTCCTTCACGTGAACGAATCACTGACCTACGCGAGGCTGACGGTTAGTAAGGACATCGTGCTCGAACTACCTGTGGCTATATTTCACCCTGCAACTTTACCCCCTCCTCCACCAGAACCATACCCTTATCCCACTCCACACGCATATTTGAACTACAATCCCTCCTCATCGCCACCACCGCACCTCCCTACCCTGATACTGATGCTCTATGCGGAATGCGCGTAGTCTCCGCTCTACACTTATCCCATGACCCCTCCTCTTGCGTCACCATCACCATTACCATCAGCTCCGGTGCCTCTACACGGGCCGCTGGTTATCCCGCCATATAGATCACACGATGGACGGCTCTGGTTCCCACCTGCTCCTCCCGCATATATCGGTGGTCCATTCTACGATCAGCCACCGCCACATCGGCCAGCGAGTGCCCACCCAAGCACCGTTATGGCTAGGATTCCTCCATCCGGACTGCCCATTTCTGGCACACCGGATCACATGCTCAGTTCTATCTCCCATCACCAACAACAGCAACAGCAACAGCAACAGTACCCATCGCAGCAGACCATCGGTCACGGTAGCCTCGCAGCGCGGATATCACACCACCTCCGCGCAACATCACAGCCGCTCCGTCTCGCCGCCCCCTGCTCCGTCTGAGTCACCCCCACTCCCACCTACGCAAGTAGAGGTGGAGGTGCTGGCACCAAAGCCGATGCCCTCCCCGAAACTCGTGAGCGAGACGCTCGACGTAGATCCATTCGCGCAGAGCTTCGGGAGGGTGGGGACGCGCACACGGAGCTTGAGCCTCGTGAAGCTGGAGGAGATGGCGGCGCGGGCTGCAGCAGAGATGGAGGCCAAGGCAGCCGGAGACAAGACGCTCCCCGCTCTGCCCGTCCCATCTGGGAAATCATTAGGACTGAGCGAACTCAGGCGACCAAGCGCCCAGGAAGTTTTCGGGAAGCTGGAACCGTTGGAGCAGGAACCGGAGATAGTGTCGCGCACGCCGTCCCTCTCTGGTCTGTTGCTCTTGCGGCCACCGCAGCGCCATGACCAGCCTGTGTTCAGGGAGCGGAACGGGAGACGGAAGGCAGCGGTCTGGACGCCCTCGAACGGCGCCTAGTAGAGCAAGTCGGCACCCGCAAATATCCCCCCGTGCCAGTCGTCATGGCCGATCCGCCACCTGCGCGCGCGCGCGTGCGCGTACCTGTTCCAGGAAAAGGAAAGGGGAAAGCGACGGCGACGGCGGCAGCGGCAGAGGAGCTCGAGAACGCTGACGAGGTGCTCGGCGGAGGTGGAGGCGTGAACGAGAGCGCGATATCGAGTCTCGCGCTCAGTGCCGAGGAGGACTTTGGCGGACGTAATGCCAACGCTGGTGCTATTGTGCTCGTTGGACTGGACCAGCAGGAGGGCGATGGTGAGGATGTCGAAGGCGACGACGCCGACGCACGCACGCAGCGCCTGAGCAAGGGCGCGGGCGCATCGTCAGGCAGCAAGCGTGGCACGCACAAGGCGCGGTCCCGTAAGTCTGTGAAGTCAGACTGGAAGGACAAGGAGAAGAAGACAAAGATGAAGCGTGAGGTGCGCGACGAGGAGGCGGCGAAGGGCCGGGTCGCGGAGTGGTTGGAGAAACTGGCACCTCCGGAGCCGGAGAGAGGGCTCGTGGTGGCAGATGCAGAGGTGGGGAAGGAGGAGGATACCCGTTCGCCCACTCTTCCTGAACCAGCGCCCGAGCCTACCCTCACTGCCGACCCTGCGCCCGCTCCCGCACAAGAGCCATTGGCGGTGGTCGAGTCAAATCCGAACCCGCGCTCATCTGGCTTCATTTCCATCGCTACACTCCGTCGCGCACCCATCACCCTCCCCGCGCCCGAATCTGCGCCAACTGCTCAGTCAAACGTCCCCCCCGCTGCTGCTGCTAGGCACGTCGCGGATAAGTTCCCGCCACCCCCGCAGGTGGAGATGAAGTACGACGTCAAGTCTGCGCGCGGCGGTCGCGGCGGGCGAGTCACTGCTGTGGCGTCTATCTGGGCGGAGGCTACTAAAGCTGGAGGTGCCAGTACGCCAGGGACCAAGGCTACGGGCAATCCTGCACAACCCAAACCCGCGGCTTATAAGAGCGACAAGAACGTCCTATCTACCCCAAAGCCGGTATCAGCGCCACACACCAAGCCAATCAAGCCAATGACGTCATCGTCGCACCGGGAGCGCGTGCCGCCAAGGACGACGACGCGCGTGTCTTTGTCAGCCGCGGCAGATCCGCAGCACCCGCAGCACCATCACCAGCGAAAGTCGAGAAAGAGGACGCACCGCCAGCAGCTGCGCGCGTGCCCCGTGCGCTGTTCGGGCTCGGCGTGGCGGCAGCAGCGACGCCGTCCTCGCCCCGCGCTCTCCTCGTCCATCGCCACCCCCGTCCGTCTACCGCGTCCCTCGCTCAACCGCCCGGCGCTCGGACCCGCGCTCGCGTACCCTCGCCTACGCCCCCACCAGCCATTGCGGCGTCCCCGTCCCCTCAGCCACCTCCGCCATCCCAGCAGTCCCAGCAGTCGCAGCCCGCGACGGCAGGCTGGCGCACGCTGCTCGAGAGTGGGGCGGGGCTCAAGGCCGACCTTGCGTTTGGGCAGGTGCGGTTGCGTGATTTGATCAGGCGGTATCAAGGGCAGCCTGCGTAAGTCTACTCTTCTCGACGACGTTTCTTACGATATTCGTACGGTATTTATGTTTTTCTTTTGTTTCTCGATGACGCCGTCGTCCTTATTTGTTGTTGTGCTGCTAATATACCTGTAACGATTACATGCAAGTGTTTTTTTTTTTTGCTTGCTTGCTTGACTGTTTGTGTCGTACTATTACAATCTATTTTTTGTGTATGCTTTGCTGGACTTTTTATTTTTCGGACCCTGGCCGTCGATTGTTCTCCCGCTTTGAGCATTCCGTTTTTCTTGATACGGACACGATCAATCATGGCTGCGGCACTGACACGACTCGTAGTACGTCTCCTGTTTTCCATGGTCATGTAGTAACTTTCTGCGCGCAAAACAATAATGTTATTCAGGGACGTGTAACCTCCACTCGTGTAGTCTCGTCTCGTACCCCAGGGTTAGTATTGTTGCTTCTCCGTGCTAAGGCGCCACTAGTTCATCAGGAAGAACCTCCCGTGCTAATAAAGGATAAGCGCCCGTAAATTATTAATATTCTGAGTAATCGAGATAATTCGTGAGTAATTCATGCTCGGAGCTGATAATCACGAGCGCCTTTGAACGGGTGGTTACACAGTGCTAATTATCTACAAAAATAGAAGGTAGATATCTCGGCTACTAAACGGATTTATGTAAAAACTGTGGCACAATTCCAATACCGAAAATGTATTACATCCACTAGTGTCTTCAAGCTGACTAAAGCGGGGCAATAAATGGATGCTAGAGTAGATATCGTCCACTGGGATAACACTGGCAAGACGCCGGCAGTTTTGAGTCAACCTGGACACTTTATAGAGCCGACTGTTGCTGTCTGGTGTGGTGGGAATGGGGGAAAACCATTCCACATAGGCTAGATGAGTTGGTAGGGTGACATCCGCAGACGGGAAGAGCTGGGGAAGCACTTTGTTTGGTAGTTGAAACACCACATGAACCTGCGCTATTTGGAGACCTGGAAAGTAGTTAGATGGCCCTTACACTAATATAGCTTAGACTCACCTTTGTTCCCATGTGTGTTATTGTCACGGACGCTCTATTTTCGCCTTATTTTTCCGTATTTTTATGGATTTATTTGGTAAAGATACGAGTTTCCAACGTTGCGTCAAACATCCAAGTCCTTATCATTAAATATGATAAGATGGTTAGTCACGTGATGCCAACATGTGCACCCACAAACACGTGACCCTGGGATAGTAATTCCCTTATGGGATGATACCTCTTTAGGTCACCTTCCTCATTAGTACAGTAGTTTCTCATTGGACGATAAGTAGGGAACATTCTAGATAGTTCTAGACTACGTTGTCATAGGGTTGTGACTCATAGATAAGGACACGTCATTGTTCTGTCAGCGTTAATGACTGTGCATCAGTCAGCACAATAGATAACGCTATTATTAGACACGACGCGTCAGCGTCTGACTCATTACTATTACTCATACCTTTAGTAACAAGGTTCTATAGTAATTCGAACTCAGCCGCAGCATAGTATATAAACCCTCATGTAGCGTCCTGAGTGGAACCAACTTGTCCTCTTGGTTCTCCACTCAGGTGCGTATTCTCTTGTACTTCCCTTACCTCTCCAATGTTAACTTGTCCTCTTGGTTCTCCACTCAGCGTGCCACTGCGTGATCACCTTGCCTTTGATCTTGCATAAAGATCTCAAGTGTGCATATTCTCCGCAGTGACTGTACGTTCGGCGCGTGACTTGTCTCCGCGCTAGGCTTGAGCGTGTTACCAGTTCAGTTCACTAACACTTCCCTTGGTCTAGTTGTACGCGATAAGTCATACCGCTACAGTTATCACGAGTTCTGCTGCGGATAATGACAGTATCAAAACGCGATGGTATTGTGCGCCCACGGGCGTCCTTTTGATCCGGCCGAACATGAACGACGTCAATAACTTTGGAGTCAATTGTTGAAACAAATTTGATCTTGTGGAATACCGAAACATGACGGAACGGTAACAAAGTGTCTTCGGCCAGAGCCCTCAGTGCTGTTGTAGAAGCTTGGGGGTGATTGAGTCGAGCAATAAAATCGGCGAGGGCGTCTTGAAAGTCGAACGCTCCATATTTGTCAGCGAGGTTGTTGAAAGAAACGGCCTTCAGAGACGGATTTCGAGCCATTTGGAGGGTCCGTGGAACAGGCTTAGGAGGTCCAATTGGCTCCGAGCATCGAGTGCTGTCGTGTTGAGTCTGCTGCCACCAGGCAATAAACATTGCGTGCCGTTGTATCTTCTCACGGCGGTCCAGCCATGCAGTCATCTGAGGGTACTCGTCCTTACGATTCGTCGCGCGGTAAGCATCCTTTGTGAAGTTGATATGGAGTCGCTCGGTTTGCTCTGTGTTGTAATTATCCGTGCTGCCGAAAAGGGTAATCGACGATTTGTAATGTAAGAGGCTGTGGACCTTGGGGATATTGAAGTGTTCGTGGACGCCAAGGTCGACAAATACATCTTTATTGTCGTGAAATTGGGCCAGGGACTCCTCAAGGCGAAGTAAGGTTTCAGTAGTGTGTGATGGAAGTTGTGTGATGTACAAAAAATCAAGTAGCGCACGCATGGTCCTAATAACCCGCACAGGGGACCCTCCAGAAGGAAGTGGAAGTTCGATGACAAGGCCAAGGAGGATCTGGCACATGTGTTTGTGTTCGAGACCCGAGACCCGAGAAAGGGTCGAAATACCCCTGACAAAAGTCATAACATGGTGATTAGGTGGCAAAGACCTACATCGCGCATCGATTTGTGCTCGTCCGAAGACACCAGAATCTGTCAGCCATCTAATCAAATGCTTCATAACGCCCTGAAGCATTTGGTGTAAGATGTCGGGTGTGATTGAAACAAAGATGTCAGCGAGGGGAAGCGCCTCCCAGAATGGATGGAAGACTGGCTTGAGACTAGCTTCACGACAGACTGAATGGAACGTCTGTACATCTCCATCTGCCGAAAGAAAAGCTTCCATGGCTTTGTTGTAATCATGGAGAGGAGACCTGGAATAGTCACCGAGGTCATTGCGGTGCACGATACACTTTGGGCACCGGCCATTGAACGTGCAAGTCACCAGCACTTGCTCGGGGTAGTTGCCAATGAACACGGCGAAGATGGGATGGCACTGGCGCCAGATCCCATCACCGCTCATCATTGCGACACCTGTTTTGCCATGGGACACAATCGGGGCTAGGAGGTTTCGCATGCAAAAATGGAATACATTTGCAAGCGCACGCTGCCGAGCTGCCTTGTTGCCAATTTCTTCAAGGCGAGTAGTCGGAATGTATCCGATCAGCATTTGAGCGTGGCGTGATGGCTTTCGGCGGATATCCTTTGGAACATTTCCAATCGTGAGATACACAGGGTAGGCGGCCTTACCACGAAAAAGTGTAAGTTGGGTCTTGTCAGAGGAGATGATGACCAGGATGACCGTAGCGCCTGGCTGGTGTGCTTCGAGGGATGTCTATCATAAGTCATAAGTGCGTGAAATAACCCAAGAAATTGAGGGCGCACCTGTACTGCCCACCACCAATCACCGGTGTGCATCTCGCTATACACACGGCATGTTCGCTCGTGATCGGTGTAGTGGTGCTCTGGCGCAAATACCAAGTCACGCGTAAACTCAGGGTCGCCGTAAAGCGTCCAAATACATTGCAAGACGTCACGGAAATAGAATTGAAGGGTGTTACCCGTGATGGTCATGTCCTCGCACTTGAACTGGGGGCGCCCTGGTAGCTCCGTGTCGATAATGTAGTTCAGTTCATTTGACGTGTGATATGACAAGCCAAGCTTGTCAACGACCTTTCAAGATGCATTAGTTATGTCACGAAACAATAAGGATGATCGTACCTCAGGTGTTACGCTCCACCGGCGTTAGTCCGACTTGGACTCGTGAAGGGCGTAATCAACTTAGCAAAAGTTAGGTGAATGGGGATCACATGTCAACCCAACACAGGCTGAACAGGGGCACACCGGCACACGCTGCAGCAAAAAAGGATGAAGAAGAGTATCCCTTGGTGGATACAAGCAGAGGCACACTTAGTTCGAGACTAAGGCAGACAAAAGACGAGTTAGGCAGTGGATTGAAGAAGACCAAGATGGGGACTCTTGGTCTTCTGAGTCGACTACTTATACAGATACACGCGGGCTTTAAAGCGCCGCTGGAATAGTTAGGTAAACCAATAGCGTAACTAGCTCGAACCCTAGTACAGCTATCCTAGGAATGAGTCATACATGAGTCACAATCACGTGCGAACTACTATGCTGACTGATGCGATGTAAGAGTCCATGACTAATGCTAATACCGGACCGTAGTCATAACCGGTCATGAGTCGTGTGTAATGAGTTGTTGAGTCCATACCGTAACATCAGGGATTGCAAGGATATCTGCGACAGCCGACGATGTCGGCCCATGTGTTTTAGCCCAACGCGCGATCTCCCAATCACACTGGGAGCGAAATGGTGCCCATACCGAGGACCCGAATGTCTCTTGACTGGACTGATATACGTGAAAGCCTTGAAGTGTGCCGGGTATTGGTGAACCTGGACTGCCATATGGGAAGCGGTCGATGACCAACTGGGGGCCATTCGTATCACTGGGCGCAGAGTGCAGAGGCTGTCTGTTACGTTTCGACTCGCATGACCATACCCTTACTGTACCGGTTGTCACTACGGTGGTAAGGTATATTAGTGACGGACTTACGATAGGCGATACAAGTACGATAGGGGATTGCACGCAATTGCTGACTGAGGACTGCGCCACTAATACTAGTAGTAGTAGTATTAGGGTTCGAGCTACTTACGCGACACGTTGGACGCTACCTTACTGTGACTCATAGCAGCGCTTGAAAGCCTGCTTGATTTGTATTTAAGCTGTCTAGTGAAGACCAAGATATGCCATCTTGGTCTTCTTGAATCGTCACTTGTTCCTTCTTCTCTTTCACTTTTGCCTCTAAAGAAGTGTCCGACTTCGCTCGTGACCAAGACTTTTGGCTTGCCGGTGTACCTCCGTGTATTCACTAAGGCAAGGACTTGGACCTTCGTGTCTTCAAGCCGACAGACAGACACATCGCTAAGTTGTTGCTGCCATCCGCGCTCAAGTCGAGCTGACGTCGTGACGACGTTACATTAAGACCAAGATTACATCGTGGCCGTAACAACAAGAGAC
Organism: Lactarius indigo; assembly: GCA_025766275.1. Classification (NCBI taxonomy): domain Eukaryota; kingdom Fungi; phylum Basidiomycota; class Agaricomycetes; order Russulales; family Russulaceae; genus Lactarius; species Lactarius indigo. The sequence continues at coordinate 60,592 of JAFKAC010000135.1, read as the reverse complement.
CAGTGGACGAACTTCCGTCCCTATTCGCTCCCGAGAAGAGGAGAACGCAACGTCCCCACGCGCTTTTTACAAGCTGCCAGTTGGAGGGAAAGACAAGAAGAAACCGGATACTTTGTGGAGTTTAACGGACCTACCAGGTTCCGCCCAGTTGAGTTCAACTTCGACCACCTGTGTTGGGTAGAAGTTACGTGGAACCCCATAGACTCCCAGTGGGACGTAATAAGACCGGCAGGACCCAGATATCACTGCAACATCGACGCACGAGAACTCAACAGCCAAGCAGATTGGGGCCCCATTGACGGGGAACTACGAGAACATTCCACCGGAGAAGTAGTCTCTGAAGAAGAAAATTTAGTCTCTGAAGAAGAAAATCACGAAGAAAGCGAAGGACGAGAGCCGGATCAGACAGAAACCAGTGGAGGAGCAATACAGGACTTCCTTGTTGAATGAGCTGAGTCCGCCCACATCACAGAACCCGAGCCAATTCATATCCAATCACCAGCTATCATGGCAACCCTAACGCAAGCCATGGAAGAAGTTGCGATCGAAGAAGCACGCGCAATACGAGCCGAGGCAAGGGAAATCCTCATGCCCATCAATCCAGAAACGGGAGTACGGATGACCGCAGATGACGCAGCCATCTTTCGAGCCATAGGATCCGACAGAGGAGACCCCCCATCAGGATGACGACCCGCGATGGAACTCCCTCCAGGGGTGGGAGGACCAAGCGGAGACCCACCTCTGCCACCAGGAGAAGGTGTTCTGTTCGACCTACGAAGAAACGAACCACCAAGAGGACCGCCCGCCGGGCCGCCCGGCGGAGGAGGAGGCGGAGGAGGAGGTGGCGGGGATGCCGGAGGAAGAGGTCACCATAATGAAAAATTAACCGGCGAGCCGCCTTCCATTTTCAATGGAGACAGACTGAAAGTAGACCAGTTCCTAACGCAGTGGCACGTCTACTGGGGCATGAATTTGGACGCCCCCATCATGCGCAACGACTACAGGAGATGCCTCCTGTTCCTCTCCTACATCAAAGGCGGAGCAGTCAGCGAATGGGTATTATCATTCCTGAACTGGCTCAACAGACAGATACAACGAGGGATTAGCCCCTACACTCGAGACTTATGGGACGCCGTAGCCGACGGTTTCAGCCAGCGATTTGAAAACACACTGGAACGAGAACAGGCCCAGGCAATACTACGGAAGGGATTCAAAATGACGGGAGAGGACATTGATAAGTACATCAATGACTTCGAACAGCTCGCACGGAAAGCTCACTACCGCCTCAATGAACCACAAACAATCGACCTCTTCACATCGGGTCTACCCAAGGAACTGTTTAAAAATGCGTTCCAGTTCGACGACCCGATCACGTTTGACGATTGGAAGAGGGCCATACTCAAACGACAGAAAAATTACATCCACCTCAAAGCAAGACTCAATGAATACAAGAATACCCAAACGCAGCCGAAGAAGCAGAGTGGTAATGCCGGATGGGCACTCCCACAGAACCTGCCCCAAAACAACCCGTGGGCCATGGACACGTCGGCAGATCGGGCCAAGGTGCGACTCGCCGGGTCGGAAGACATCGACTTCAACAAACTCCCCCATCGCGACTGGCCCGCACCCCTGTTCCCACCGAGGGGAGGGCCTGGGGTGCGAGGGCGAGGAAGAGGAGGATCCCGACGGGATTTAAGGAACGTCCTGTGCTATAACTGTCATGCCCCAGGACATCTCTCACGAAATTGCCCATACCCAAGAAACCAAAGTGTTACGCTCCACCGGCGTTAGTCCGACTTGGACTCGAGAAAGGTGTAATTGACTTAGCGAAGATTAAGTGATTGGGGATCACGTGTCAACCCAACACGAGGTGAACAGGGGCACACTGGCACACGCTGCACCTAAAGGCAAGAAGACAGCTCCTTGGTGAATCGAAGTGGAGGCACACTTAGCCCGAAGCTAAGGCGAACAAAAGACGAGTCGAGTGGTGGATTGAAGAAGACCAAGATGGGGACTCTTGGTCTTCCGAAGCGACTACTTATACAGATACGCGTGGGCTTTAAAGCGCCGCTGGAATAGTGAGTAGCGAATAGCGTAACTAGCTCGAACCCTAGTACAGCTATCCCAGGAATGAGTCATACATGAGTCACAATCACATGCAAACTACTATGCTGACTGATGTGAAGTAAGAGTCCATGACTAATACTGATACCGGACCGTAGTCATAACCGGCCATGAGTTGTGTGTGTGAGTCGTCAAGTCCGTACCGTAACATCACCCCCTTTTCAAGAGTGAGGCCCACCTCACTAGTCCGCTACCAATTCCTGCCTCATCCGTTCCGCTTCATCTTCCATCCGCGCCAATATGTTAGCCCTCTCGAGACGATAGAGACTGTCCTTTTTATCTTGAGCCACCATCTCCCTCTCTAACTGCAACTGTTGCATCCGCTTCTCCAGTTGTTCTTCGGCGAAAGCGAACTGTTGGAACTGGCGCAGTTCTTGAATGAGGGTGACATCTCCGATGCGCATTAGTAGCAAATCTATAGGGTGTCGATCGCGGAGTAGGAAGTACTCCTCGTGAGGTATGAATGCATGGTTGTTCTTTGGGAGATGAGGGGTGGCATAGAGGGGTTTGCCATAAAGGAAGCCCAATCCCGGAGCTAATCCGAGTACGAAGGGGTCTCCTCCTCGGATAACCTGTACGTGGGATGCTTGTACCGTCAGTCCGTTGGGGAGTTTGATCGGGAACGGAATGTAATCGGGTCCTCGATTGACCCGGAACCCTTCAGGGACGACAGCCCTGGTTGCTGGGTCTCATTCGCCCATTGGTGTATAACGAGCCACTTGTGCCACGGCAACTCGTCCTCGGTGTAAAGGCCCCCCCGCTGCGTCGATGAGGTAGGGCGTGGCAGCTGGATCTTCAGCGTAGAATTCATGATTAAGGAATGCGTGCCTGATGGGGTAGTGGTCTCCAAGCTCGTCTTCATCCTCATCCTCGTCCAATACTCCCTCCGCTCCTTCATCATTCGGCGTCGGCAAGTGGAGATATGCAGTTGCTCCTGCTGCCACCGCGCCGCCGTCTCCTTCCACTCTTGTTCGTACTTCTTCATGGCGTCTGGTGGCTGCACCGCGCGGGACAGCTGCTTGAAGCCGAAAAAGCTCGTCTTCCGTGAGGAAGACTTCGGGCTCACCGGTGTTGGGGTTTGTAAGGGCGTACATGGGCGGAGGTGCTGGTTGAGTTGCTGCTGGATCGTCGTCGAGAGTTCCCTGTACAGGCATAGGGAATCGTTGCAGTGTCTGGCGCAATTCTTCACCAGTGATAGGGCCGTCTTCCTCATGCTGCACGGAGGGACGGCTTCTTCCCTCAGCTCCAGTGGTTGTGGCGTCGTTGGCGGTGTCGGGGTTAACAAGCGTGGCGGAGGAGTCGTTGACAAGAGTGGAGAGGAGTGCGAGCTGGTCATTGCGTCGAGTAGAGGACATGGAGTGAATGGGAGATGGGGACTTATCGCGGCAGGAGGTCGTCCTTATATGCACTTCTCTGTCGGGATTAGAATGTTTGAAGTCCCGAACGGCTTCGTCGGCAAATACGTCATCCTTATCTATCCATTGATTATCGGAGTCCGGGTACCCCTTCCATTTCACGAGGTATTGGAGCCGACGTCTTCTGCCGAACCGCCGAGAATCCAGAATCTTCTCGACCTCGTATTCTTCCTCGTTATCAACCAAATCAGGTGGTGGGCGCTGATAGTTTGGTCCGTGCGTGGGTGTCTCGCGATAAGGTGTGAGAAGATCTATGTGGAAAACATCATGGATGCTCCACTGCGTGGGAAGTTCGAGGCGATAGTTGACAGGGGACATCACCTGGATGACCTTAAACGGCCCATGTTGTTTGGCCGCTAGTTTTGCGGTTGGTTGGTGTGTGCGTAAGTGGCGTCCTTCTAGCCACACAAGGTCTCCTTCTTTGAATCTGGGCATATCTTTGTGTTTGACCCATGACTTTTGCGCCTGGAGCATGCAGGAGAATGCACGCTGTCTCGCTTGTTTGAACTGGTCTAACCTTAACGATACCTGTGGAATAGGGGAAGGCCTATCGGTCCAATCAGCACGAGGGTTGAATCCCGACAAGAGGAAGAAGGGGGACTCTCGTGTAGTTTCGTTGGGCCAGTTGTTATGCGTGAATTCTGCCATAGGCAGATATCGGACCCAGTCATCTTGCCGCTCATTTACCCAGAAGCGGAGATATTGTTCCAGCCACTGATTTGTTCGTTCTGATTGGCCATCAGTTCTAGGGTGATAGGCAGTTGAGATGTTTTGGCTGATGCCAAGGATTTTGCATATCTCTCGCATAAACTTGGATGCGAAGCGGGGGTCTTGGTCACTGATAACATGCGACGGGAGTCCAAATCGTGGGAAGACGTGAGAAACGTACAAGGCGGCCGTTCCTTCTGCAGTTATTTCTTCATTACAAGGGATGAAGACGGCCGCTTTGGTGCAGTCGTGATCTGTTACGGTTAAAATGGAGTCATAACCATGGGATATAGGGAGTTTAGTAATAAAGTCCACTGCGATGGTCTCGAATGGCAGGGCTTCTGGTTTGGGATAGATCGGGTATAGGGGTGCTCTAATGGGTCGGAGGTTGACTTTGTGTCGCTGGCATTCTGCGCAGCCTTTGACGTAGTCCATGACATCGTTCTTCATCTGTGGCCACCAGTAGTGTCGTTCAGTGAGCTGGAGAGTACGTTTGATACCCGGGTGTCCGTAGACAGGGGAGTCGTGGTGAGCAGCAATAATAGTGCGCTTGTCATGGATACCACCGGTGACTACTCGGCGTCCATCCTTGTACCATGTCCCTTCGATGTCTTTTAGTTTGTGAGCGTCGACCCAAGGTTTCAACTTAGCTGAGTCCTGCTCGTAGATAGGGTGTTCGAGAGTCATCTCTGTCGGTAAGATTTCAGGCCTCCAATGAGGGTGTCGTGGTTCTTCGAGCATGGTGGCGCGTGCAAAGACGCTTTCTGGTAGTACTGTTATACCCTCGTTGTCGTTTTCTCCTTGATCATAATCCGGCCTTTGGGATAGTGCGTCGGCGCGTCCGTTGGAGGTGCCTTTGATGTGGTGAATTTCGAAGTCGTATTCTGAGAGTTCGAGTACTTCCCTGGCTACACGTCTACTAATCTTCTGTGGTGACTTCCAGTACTGTAAATTGAGATGATCGGAGAATACTTTGATCTTGTGCGGGGAACCCGCTAAGAGGGGTCTCCAGTGGCGAAAAGCTTTGACAATTGCCAAGAGTTCAAGATCGTAGATATCGTAATTTCGTTTGGCTTCGTTGAGAGTAGATGAGTAATAGCTGATGGGATGTCTTTTGCCATCTGCTTTGTGTTGGAGGAGAACAGCTCCAGTGGCGAATCCGGATGCGTCGACTTCTAGCTCGAATTGTTGCGTGAGGTCTGGATGTGCAAGAACGGGTTCGCTGGTGACGAGGGTTTTGAGGTCTTGAAATGCTTTTTCTTCTTCGGTCCCCCAGTGCCATTCGGCATCTTTGCGTGTAAGTTTGTTAAGAGGTCGTGCTTTGGTTGCAAATCCTCGTATGAAGGGTCGGTAAAAATTGCAGAACCCAAGGAAAGAGCGGATGTCCTTAACTTTGGTTGGCGTAGGCCAGTCTTTAATACCCGAAATTTTGATGGGGTCCATGCGCGTCACCCCCTTTTCAAGGATTACCCCCAGGTAATCCATGCGTGGGGAGTGGAATAGACATTTCTCAAGCTTGTAATACAGGTCGTGTTCCGCGGATACGCGGAGGACGTCCTTGACTGCTTCAATGTGATCTGATAAAGAGTGATTAAGTCCCGTAGCGATGCCGATGTCGTCCATATAGACCCGAATAACCGTGCCCCATTTTTCATGCTTGGCAATTATGTCCCTGAAGATGAAGTTCATCATTGTCTGGAACGTTGCCGGAGAGTTGGTTAAGCCAAAGAACATCACCGTTGGTTCAAATAGTCCATATCGTGTTTTGAATGCCGCCTTTTCTTCGTCTCCTTCCTTGATGCGCACATTGTTATATCCCCACCGAACGTCGAGTTTGGTGTAGATATGAGCGTTACTAAGGTCAGTGATGAGGTCGGAAATGAGAGGGAGCGGGTATTGATTCCTGATAGTGACGGCATTGATCTTCCAATAGTCTTGAACAGGCCGTAATTTCCCATCTTTCTTTTTGATGAAGAAGAAGGATGAGGCGTAGGGGGACTTAGAGGGTCGTATATAGCCTTTCTTTAGTTGTTCATCTATCCATTCGCGTAGTTTTTTGTCTTCTTCCTGAGTCATAGGGTATATCTTGCAGTCGATAGCGTCGGCTGTCCCGGGTTTGAATTCGATGGCGTGATCCCAAGGCCTGCTTGGCGGAAACCTGTCTGATGCTTCTTCACTGAAGAGACGTTCAAATTCGCAGTATTTGGGGGGTAACTCAGCTTTAGTGACGTATTGTTGAGCAGCGATGGCGAGATCAGTAGCAGTGGCCCTGATTCGGCATCCTTCTTCGAATTGCTGCCGTTGTTCGTCCGTGATGACGCAAGAGTGTACTATTTCATACTTGTCGTCCTGGACGGTGGTGGTTGCAACGACCGGTGTTGTTTTAATGTAAGGATTGGTGGATCGAATAATGATGGGGAGCATATCTTCATGTATGGCAGCTTGTGACCATTTGATGTGTGGGTCGTATGTGGCGAGCCAGGGATATCCCAGTACGATATCTTCGTTGCCAATGTCTGTAATAAGGAAGCGAATTTCCTTGTGAATGCCTTTAGTCTGGACGTCAACATCGGTATAGTGAGTGATACGCCCCGACTTATTCTCCGTGTTATCAATATTCCATATTTTCTTTGGGACATCAAGTTGTTTAGTCCCTAGTCCCATCCTCTTTGCGAAGGATGGTTTCATGAAGCAATGGGTTGCTCCTGAGTCAACTAATGCTCGTATGTCGGCCATTGCGTAACTGGTGCGAATCAATACTGGAACTCTCATAGAACGATAGCGAGTCATGATTACACTGTTACAATTAACTGCCCTCACCCAGGCCGATGGGTTCAGGCGTCCTGAAAACCCTCCTTCTTCCACAACTGTTGGAGGATAATGTCTTTTACGTCGTCCGTTTCTCCTGCTACTCCGTTAAGCCAATCGCTGGCGCACTGTTGAGGGGGGACATCTTGGACCGCCCTGGTAGCGACTTCTGGTTCTTGTTGATGATAGTCGGTATCGATATACCGACTGGTTGATGCCTGGGGTTGATATCCTCCTCATGGTTGTCTGCAATCACGGGCCATGTGCCCGTCTTTGCCACAATTGTAACAAGTGACTGGCCTTTGGTTATTGCGTCCTCCTCCTCTCTGTAAAAATCCTCCTCTTGGTCGGTATGGAGGACGCGGAGCGAGTATATCCTCTGCTCCTGCAAGTCGCCCTCGAATTCGGTCTGCCGAGGTGTCCATAGCGTTAGGATCTCGGGGCAGATTTCTTGGTTGCCAGGAACTCCTTGGCGGTCCCTGCCATTGTCGTTGTTGTCGTTGTCTCCCTTGTCCCTGTCCTTGAGGAACTCCTTTGTTTAATACCGCTTTGAGGTGAAGGTATTGTTGCTGGCGAGTAGTAGCTGCTTCTTTCCACTCGCGGTAATTGCGAGGGTTGTCGAGAGTGTAGACCTTCTCATACAGATCTTTCGGTAGCCCGCTTGCGAATAGGTCCAGCGTCTGAGGATTGTCAAGCCGATACTGAGCGCGGCGTATCAATTGTTCGAACTGGGTGCAATACTCATCTAGATTGCCCCCAATCATTTTAACCCCTTTTTTGAGCTCATATTGAGCTTGTTCTTGCTCCATCGTGTTCTGGAAGCGCTGCATGAAGCTACGTGTAACTTCGTTCCATAATCCTTCGCTGGTACGGGGTATCCCCGCTTGTATCTGGCCGTTGAGCCAGGTAAGCATGGCCAGTACCCATTCGCTGACGTTGACGCCTTTGATGTAAGATAGAAAAAGTAAGGCGCGTCGGTATGGTGTGGCCATGATGCCTTCATCTGCATTCATGCCCCAATAAACGTGCCACTGGGTGAGGAATGCTTCGACTTTCGCACGTTCTCCGTCGAATACTGTGGGTGCTTCGCCAGCTAATTTGTTATTTGGAGGAATGACGGGACCGGCACCTGGTAATCCTCCTCCCGGAGGTCCTCCTGGGAATCCCCCAGGGAATCCCTCGAACCCAGGTCCTCTTGATGGGGGCCTTCCTCCTCCTCCTACTCCTGGTAGATCACCAGGAGGTCCGCCTCCTCCACTGGGAGGGTCAGCTATATCGGGCCCAATGGCGCGATGGATTGCTATGTCGTCGTCAGTCATTTGGTGACCAGTGTGGGGATTGATGGGGGCTAAATTTGCTCGAGATTCTTCTGTGATGCGTCTTTGTTCTTCCAGGGCGATCTGATCCCTTGCTTCTGTGGTGAGTTGAAATTCCTCTCGAGTAATAGTGGCAGTCGCCATTGCAACTGCTGGACTGCGAATGTGGATTACTTCTGGTTCGGGTTGATGGATGGTAAGGGCCTCAGTTCGTTGTATAATGTGATCGCCAATAGCTCCAAGGCTGGCGTCTTCTGCTGGGGTATTTCCTCTGCTTGGGGATTGCTGACTGTCGGAGGCTTCCTCTCCGCTAATCCCTTCGTCTGTGTATTCTTGTGCTTGTCCGTCAATGGGACCGTAGTCTGTGCGGCTGTTGAGTTCTCGCGCGTCGATGTCGCAGTTATAGTTTCTTCCTGCTGGTCGTACAATGTCCCAGCGATGATCTATGGGGTTCCAAGTAACCTCGGTCCAACAGAGGTGTTCGAAATTGAACTCAACGGGTTGGAAACGGTTAGGACCGTTAAACTCTACGAAATACCCGGTGTCTTCTCCTCGTTCTCTCCACTGTGCTGCTCTCAAGAATCTTGTGGGTACGTTGCGGTCTCCTCGTCGTTCAATATGGTAAGGACGAAAGGACGTCCACTGGTCTCTGGTCGAGTACGCCACAATGAGAATCTTGGTCTTAATGTTACGCTCCACTGGCGTTAGTCCGACTTGGACTCGAGAAAGGTGTAATCGACTTAGCGAAGATTAAGTGATTGGGGATCACGTGTCAACCCAACATGAGGTGAACAGGGGCACACTGGCACACGCTGCACCTAAAGGCAAGAAGACAGCTCCTTGGTGAATCGAAGTGGAGGCACACTTAGCCCGAAGCTAAGGCGAACAAAAGACGAGTCGAGTGGTGGATTGAAGAAGACCAAGATGGGGACTCTTGGTCTTCCGAAGCGACTACTTATACAGATACGCGCGGGCTTTAAAGCGCCGCTGGAATAGTGAGTAGCGAATAGCGTAACTAGCTCGAACCCTAGTACAGCTATCCTAGGAATGAGTCATACATGAGTCACAATCACATGCGAACTACTATGCTGACTGATGCGAAGTAAGAGTCCATGACTAATACTGATACCGGACCGTAGTCATAACCGGCCATGAGTTGTGTGTGTGAGTCGTCAAGTCCGTACCGTAACACAAAGGCAGTGGCCTAACCCCCCATCCAGCAGCAGAATGACCGAAACCGCTTGGCCGCCTCAATGGCCGGGCTCTCCGGGCCCCACGTCTCAGTACGAACCATCACTGCCCGGGTATGCAACACCGGCACCCAGCGCGACGCCTGCACCACAGATCAACGCGGCAAAAACGGCAGGAGAACAGGCGAAGGAATGGCTGACGCAGGTGGCCAACAGTACGGACGAGGTGAAAGACCTCATACTTCAAGATCTATGGGGGAAAGAGGGTTTTCAGAACGCCTGAACCCGTCAGTCTGGGTGAGGGCTCTACAATGTAATTCTGTAATTGTGACAATGCGCTATCGATCCCTGCGAATTCCAGTGACTGTCCGAACGAATTACCAAACGACTGAAGCAAATGCACTGGTAGACTCCGGAGCTACCGACAACTTTATCAAGCTGGACATGGCCGCCCAGGCAGGAATCCCGATATGGCCATTAAAAACACCCCGCAAAATATGGAACATAGATAACACGGAAAATAAAGCTGGGTTAATCACTCATTACGTTAACCTAGAAGTGAAAACACGAGGACAGATAAAGAAGATGACCTTCCTGATCACCGACCTCGGAAGTGAAAACATAGTGCTGGGCTACCCATGGCTCAGCGCCTTCAAACCCACTATCAGCTGGGCAACCGCGACCATGCACCCCGATATGAAACCGGTGGTGCTAGCAACCACCGAAGAACTACTCATGCCGCCCACTATTAGGGCCCTAATCACGACAGAAAAAGAGGCGATCGTCCAGGAACTAGAAGAAGAGACTTTCGCAAGAGCCACCACCTCGACGGAACTGGCCATATCGGCGAAGCAACAGCAGACGGCAGCTGTGCTGCCGCCGGTGTATGCAGAATTCAGCATGCTGTTTGACGAACAAGCCTCGCATCGCTTCCCACCAGCACGGCCCTGGGACCACGCAATTGACTTCAAACCATCGGCGCCGGCGTCGATTGACTGCAAAATATACCCCATGACGCAAAAAGAAGAAGGGGAACTAAAGGAGTTCCTTGACGAAAAGTTAAAGCAAGGGTATCTGCACCCTTCCATCTCCCCGTACGCCTCTTCCTTTTTCTTTATCAAAAAGAAGGACGGAAAGCTATGCCCCGTGCAGGACTATCGCATAATCAACTCACACACCATTCGCAATCAATACCCGCTCCCACTAATCCAAGACCTCATCCTCGACCTCAGCAACACGCACATCTATACGAAGCTCGATATTCGCTGGGGCTACAACAACATCCGTATTCGTGACGGAGATCAGGAAAAGGCCGCGTTCAAGACCAAATTTGGCCTTTTCAAACCCACAGTCATGTTCTTCGGCCTTACCAACTCCCCAGCCACCTTTCAGGCAATGATGAATCACATCTACCGCGATACGATCGCGAAGCACGAACGCCTTGGCACCACGATACACGTCTACATGGATGACATTGGTATCGCCACTCACTTCGCTCATGACCTAGCAGCCCATATTGCAGCCGTGCGCAACGTTCTGAGCGTCGCACGGGAGCACGACCTCTACTTCAAGCTTGAGAAGTGTCTATTCCACCAGCCGCGGATGGATTACCTGGGGGTAATCCTTGAAAGGGGGGTGACTCGAATGGACCCCGTAAAAGTTCAAGGCATCAAGGACTGGCCAACGCCAACAAAGGTCAAGGACGTCCGCTCTTTCCTTGGCTTCTGTAACTTTTACAGACTTTTCATCCACGGCTTCGCAAATCACGCCAAGCCACTCACTAAGCTAACGAGAAAGGATGAAGAATGGCGATGGACTGAAGAAGAAAACAAGGCATTCAACACCTTGAAAAGCCTCGTAACGGAGGAACCCGTATTGGCACACCCGGTCCTTCAGGACCCGTTTGAACTGGAGGTCGATGCCTCAGGATACGCGGTGGGAGCCGTCTTATTGCAAAAGAAGTCTGACGGAAAGCGACACCCCATAGGCTACTATTCAGCCACACTCTCAGAAACAGAGCGAAACTATGACATCTATGACTTGGAATTGCTTGCGATAGTAAAGGCCCTGCGAAACTGGAGGCCACTGCTTGCGGGGGCTCCACACAAAATCAAAATTTATTCGGATCACCTCAACCTGCAGTACTGGAAGTCACTGCAAAAGATTAGCAGACGAGTCGCAAGGGAAGTGCTCGAACTCTCAGAATATGATTTTGAGATTCACCACATCAAGGGAAAGAACAATGGCAGGGCAGACGCTCTGTCAAGGCGTCCTGACTACGACCAAGGAACGAACGACAACACTGAAGTTGTCGTCCTCCCTCCCGAAGTCTTTGTAAGGGCCCTTAACGTCGCACGCACCTTCATTGTGAATCCAAACCTGCTGCAACCGCGTCATCAACAAGACAACAAAGTGATCAAATTGTGGGTAGACCCCCACCGCCTTAAAAAGATAGAAGGAGAATGGTACAAGGACGACAGGTTTGTGATAACTGGGCCCGCGTCAACGTACCGTACACTAATACATGACCACCATGACCTGCCGATACACGGTCACCCGGGAATTGCGAGGACACAACGAATCCTGGAACGACACTACTGGTGGCCACGATTACGAAAGGACGTGTATGAGTACGTGCAAGGCTGCGCAGAGTGCCAACGAAACAAAGTAAACATGAGACCCATACGAGCCGCGCTTCACCCCATCACGCCGGTGCTAGAGGCCACGCCCTTCCAGACTGTAGCCATGGACTTCATTACCAAACTCCCGCCGTCAAGAGGCTACGACAGCATACTAACTGTCACAGATCACGACTGTAGCAAAGCCTCCGTCTTTATTCCGTGCCGAGAAGAAATAACCGCAGAAGAAACGGCAGCCCTGTACGTCACCCACATATTTAGACGCTTCGGATTACCTCGGAAGTGTATCAGTGACCGAGACCCCCGCTTCGCATCAAAATTTACAAGAGAAATATGCCGCATCCTGGGCATTCAACAGAACATATCGACGGCGTATCACCCGCGTACAGACGGCCAGTCCGAACGTACCAATCAGTGGCTAGAACAGTATCTGTGCTTCTGGGTGAACGAGCGGCAAGATAACTGGACTACTTATCTGCCAATCGCCGAATTTGCGCACAACAACTGGCCACATGAACACACAAAGCAATCCCCATTTCAACTTTTGATGGGATACAACCCGCAAGCGGATTGGACAGATAAGCCATCCCCCCTTCCTCAGGTAACGGCGTGATTAGCGCAACTGAAAGAGGCAAGAGAGGATGCCCAACGCCTCATGAAAAAGGCACAAGAAGCGTGGGTCCGCAACAAGGATACACCCAAGTTCAAAATGGGAGACCTCGTGTGGTTAGAAGGCAGACACCTCCGCACCAATCAGCCCACGGCAAAATTAGCGGCACGACGCCACGGACCCTTTCAGGTGACACAGGTGATGTCCCCTTACAATTATCGATTGGAACTTCCCACGCAGTGGAGCATTCACCCCGTGTTTCATATCGATCTACTCACGCCGTACAAACAAACCTCGTTTCACGGGGAGAACTTCACACGCCCGCCGCCCGAGCTGATTGATTGTAACGTTACAGTAGGAACGTTCAGCTCGGCGTGAGCAAGTCTGGTCTTTCTATGTCAATAAGCGAGGGTTCAGCCGATAATGGCAAGGTTTAAGTGGTTAACAAGGATCTCAGAGTATGACACAATACTCAAGATGTGAGAGGAGTTCAGGGGTTCAAGAGGTTCGACGGTTCAGCAGAGAGTTACCCCAAGGGAATGGGAAAACAATGTATACTGTGATGGTAAAGAAGTCAAGTCTAAGGATACAAGCTACCTAGGGCCACGACTTATATAGAAAAAGGTTTGTTTGTGCGGAACAAACAAATGGCGCAATCCGCAGCAAGCGTGAGAAGTAACACAGCAATCCGCAGCAAGCGTGAGAAGAAGGTACAGCAATCCGCAGCAGGCACAGGAAAAAGAGGAAGGTGTGCACAGCTATCCGCAGTAAGTGTGAGAAGAAGCAAGGATATAAAAGGCAAGTGAGACATGTCTCAAAGTTAAAAATAGAAATGAGACACCTGCCATAAAAGGGTGCATTTAGCCCAAGTATAGTAGTAATAAAGACTAATAAGGACAATGAGTGTCTCATTGTCTCACTTTGCACTAGGAGAGAATCTTAAGGCTCCTAGTGCGCAGCAAGTCCGAAAAAGGGAAAGCCAAGAAAGGAAAGACTTTCCCACGAATGCAAGCGTAAGTAAGAAATTAAAGTAAAGTTGAAAACAAGTCCAGTCCGTAATGTCACGTTTCGACTGTATTCTGTAACGCGGACTTGACCCTTACTGTACCGGTTGTCACTACGGCGGTAAGGTAGATTAGTGACGGACTTACTTACGGTGATACGGTAGTGCGATAGGCGATACGGGTACGATAGCTGACTGATGACCAACGCCACTAGTACGGGTACTAGTAGTATTAGGGTTCGAGTTGTTTCCGCGATACGTTGGACGCTACTTACTGTGACTCATAGCAGCGCTTCTAAGCCTGCTCTCTTGTGTATTTAAACTGGCTCGTGAAGACCAAGACACGCCATCTTGGTCTTCTTGAATCGTCACTTGCTTCTCTCTCTCTCTCTCTCTCTCTCTCTCTCATTTGCCCCTCTAAAGTAGTGCACCTCCGAGTGTTCACCATCGCTTACGCTTGGGCCTCCGTGTCTTCAAGATATTCGCCACGCCTGGACCTCCGTGTCTTCAGAGCATCTGCTAAGTTGTTATCGCCTCTAGGAGCTCAAGTCGAGCTAACGTCGTGACGGCGTTACATTAAGACCAAGATCCCACCGTGGCCGTAACAACCAGAGACCAGTGGACGAACTTCCGTCCCTATTCGATCCCAAGAAGAGGAGAACGTAACGTCCCTACGCGCTTTTTACAAGCCGCTAGTTGGAGGGAAAGACAAGAAGAAACCGGATATTTTGTGGAGTTCAACGGGCCTAGTAGATTCCGACCAGTTGAGTTCAACTTCGATCACTTGTGTTGGACGGAGGTTACGTGGAATCCCATAGAATCCCAGTGGGACGTCATACGACCAGCAGGACCTAGATATCGGTGTGACATCGACGCCCGAGAACTCAACAGCCGGGAAGATTGGGGCCCCATTGACGGGCAAGTACGAGAACACTCCACCGGAGAAGTGATATCAGAAGAAGAAGAGGAACAAAGCCAAGACGAGAGTGAAGGACGAGAGCCAGATCAAACGGAAACTAGCGGAGGAGCAATACAAGATCTCCTCATCGAACGAGCTGAGTCCGCGCACATTACCGAACCAGAGCCAATTCACATCCGATCACCAGCCATTATGGCGACAATAACAAGAGTGATGGAAGAGGTCGCGCTTGAAGAAGCGCGCGCCATACAAGAAGAAGCACAAGAGATCCTTATGCCCATTAACCCTGAAACTGGTGTACGAATGACTGCCGACGATGCAGCCATCTTTCGAGCAATAGGGTCGGATCGAGGAGACCCCCCGTCCGGACGACAACCCGCATTAGACCTCCCTCCGGGAGCGGGAGGACCGGGCGGAGATCCGCCACCGCCACCAGGAGGGGGCGTCCCGTTCGACCTGCGAAGAACCGAACCACCAAGATTGCCACCCACGGGGCCGCCAGGAGGCGGAGGAGGAGGTGGCGGAGGAGGAGGTGGTGGAGACGCCGGAGGAGGAGGACATCATAACGAAAAACTAACCAGCGAGCCACCTTCCATTTTTGACGGAGACAGACTCAAAGTAGACCAATTCCTGACGCAGTGGCACGTTTATTGGGGCATGAATCTGGACGCCCCTATCATGCGCAACGACTACAGAAGATGCCTTCTGTTTCTTTCCTATATCAAAGGCGGAGCCGTCAGCGAATGGGTCCTATCTTTCCTGAACTGGCTCAACAGGCAGATACAACGAGGGATAAGTCCCTACACTCGCGATTTATGGAATGCCGTAGCCGATGGATTCAGCCAGAGGTTCGAAAACACGTTAGAAAGGGAACAAGCCCAAGCTATACTACGGAAGGGTTACAAAATGACGGGAGAAGACATTGACAAGTACGTCAATGACTTTGAACAGCTTGCGCGGAAAGCTCATTATCGCCTCAATGAACCCCAAACCATCGACCTCTTTACATCGGGTCTACCCAAGGAACTGTTCAAGAACGCGTTCCAGTTTGACGACCCCGTCACGTTCGACGACTGGAAAAGGGCTGTCCTCAAGTGGCAGAAAAACTATATCCACCTCAAGGCGCGACTCAATGAATACAAAAATACAACAACGCAACCAAAGAAACAGGGCAGCAATGCGGGATGGACACTCCCGCAGAACCTGCCACAAACTAATCCGTGGGCGATGGACACCTCGGCTGACCGTGCAAAAGTGAGACTTGTGGGGTCCGAAGATATCGATTTCAACAAGCTGCCACACCACGACTGGCCTACACCACCATTCCCGCCGAGGGGAGGACCGGGAGCTCGAGGACGAGGAAGGGGAGGATCTCGAAGGGATTTAAGGAACGTCCTTTGCTACAATTGCCATGCCCCCGGCCACCTCTCACGAAATTGCCCATATCCACGTACGCAGCAGCAGTGGCAGGCCACCCCATCCAGTAGCCGCATGACCGAAACTGCGGGATATCCTCAAGGACCCGTCTCACAGTACGCACCATCGCAATATGCGCCATCATTGCCCGGGTACATGTCGCCGGCGCCAAGCGTAACGCCCGCACCCCAAATCAACGCGGCAAGCACGAAAACAGCGGGAGAACAGGCCAAAGAATGGCTCACACAGGTGGCCAATAGTACGGATGAGGTAAAAGATCTTATACTTCAAGATCTGTGGGGACAAGAGGGTTTTTGGGACGCCTAAACCCATCAGTCTGGGTGAGGGCTCTTCAATGTAATTCTGTAATTGTGACAACGCGCTACCGATCTATGAGAATTCCAGTGACTGTCCATATGAATTACCAAACGACTGAAACAAACGCGCTAGTCGACTCTGGCGCAACCGACAACTTCATCCGACCCAGCTTGGCCAAACGGGCTGGTATTCAGACACAGCCGCTGAAAACGCCTCGCAAGATATGGAATATAGACAACACGGAGAATAAAGCTGGGTTAATCACTCATTATGTTAACCTAGAAGTGAAAACACGGGGACAGATAAAGCAAATGACCTTCCTGGTCACCGACCTTGGAAGCGAAGACATGGTGCTAGGATATCCATGGCTAAGCACATTCGAACCAACGATTAGCTGGGCCACTGCCACCATACACCCCGACATGCAGCCGATCATGCTAGCAACTGACGAGGCATTACTAACAACAACCACTCGAGCCCTCATTGTGGCCGAAAAAGAAGATATTGTGCGAGAACTAGAGGAAGAAACGTTCATTAAAACCACCACCTCGACGGAATTGGCCATACAAGCAAAACAACAACAAACGGCAGCAGTGCTTCCGCAGGAATACGCAATGTTTACCAGACTGTTCAACGAGCAAGCCTCGCACCGCTTCCCCCCGGCAAGGCCGTGGGATCATGCAATAGACTTCAAGCTGTCCGCGCCGGCCGCCATCGACTGCAAGGTTTACCCTATGACCCAAAAGGAGGAGGGCGAACTCAAAGAATTTCTGGACGAGAAACTGAAGCAAGGGTATTTGCGCCCCTCTATCTCTCCGTACGCATCCTCCTTTTTCTTCATTAAAAAGAAGGACGGAAAACTACGCCCGGTACAGGACTACCGGGTCATCAACTCCCACACTATTCGAAATCAATACCTGCTGCCATTAATACAAGACCTTATCCTTGACCTCAGTAATGCCCACATCTATACGAAGCTCGACATCCGGTGGGGCTATAACAACATACGCATTCGCGACGGCGACCAGGAAAAGGCAGCGTTTAAAACCAAGTTCGGCCTCTTCGAACCCACGGTCATGTTCTTCGGACTTACTAACTCCCCCGCCACCTTTCAAGCCATGATGAACCACATCTATCGCGACACCATAGCAAAGCACGAACGACTGGGCACTACCATCCGCGTCTATATGGACAATATTGGGATCGCTACTCATTTTGACCACAACTTAGCGGCCCATGTGGATGCCGTCCACGATGTTTTGCGCGTTGCGGAGGAACACGATCTCTACTTCAAGCTCGAGAAGTGCCTCTTCCATCAACCGCGGATGGATTACCTGGGGGTAATCCTTGAAAGGGGGGTGACCCGAATGGACCCTGTAAAAGTTCAAGGAATCAAGGACTGGCCAACGCCAACAAAAGTCAAAGACGTCCGTTCTTTCCTCGGCTTTTGTAACTTTTACAGACTCTTTATCCGCGGTTTCACAACTCACGCCAAGCCACTCACTAAACTAACACGAAAAGACGAAGACTGGCGATGGACAGAAGAAGAAGAAAAGGCGTTTAACACCCTGAAACGACTTGTGACGGAGGAGCCAGTACTAGCACACCCCGTCCTTCAAGACCCATTCGAATTGGAAGTAGATGCGTCGGGCTACGCGGTGGGAGCCGTATTACTGCAAAAGAAATCTGACGGCAAGTGACATCCTATAGGTTACTACTCGGCAACGCTTTCCGAAGCCGAGAGAAACTATGACATCTATGACCTAGAGCTGCTTGCGATAGTTAAGGCCTTGCGGAACTGGCGACCACTTCTCGCCGGTGCTCCCCACAAGATCAAAATCTATTCAGACCATCTAAACTTACAATACTGGAAATCACCACAGAAGATCAGTAGGCGAGTCGCCAGGGAAGTACTCGAACTTTCTGAATACGACTTCGAGATTCACCACATTAAGGGAAAGAACAACGGGCGGGCAGATGCACTGTCAAGACGACCAGACTACGACCAAGGCGTCGAGGACAACAGCGAAGTAGTAGTACTACCCCCCGAAATCTTTGTACGAACCCTTAACACCGTGCGCACCTTCATCGCCAACCCAAATCTACTACAACCACGTCACCAACAAGATGAAGAGGTGATTAAGCTGTGGATCGACCCTCATCGCCTCAAGAAGATACAAGGGGAATGGTACAAGGACGGCAGGTTCGTAATCACAGGACCAGCATCGACTCAACGAGTACTAATACACGACCATCACGACCTGCCAATACACGGCCATCCGGGAATTGCGAAAACTCAACGCATACTGGAGAGACACTACTGGTGGCCGCGACTCCGAAAGGACGTATATGAATACATACAAGGCTGCGCAGAATGCCAAAGAAATAAAGTCAACACGAGGCCCATACGGGCCACGTTGCACCCCATCACGCCAATACTGGAAGCCATGCCGTTCCACACGGTGGCAGTGGACTTCATCACCAAACTCCCCGTCTCCAAAGGATACGACAGTATACTAACTGTCACAGACCACGACTGCAGCAAGGCCTCAATCTTCATCCCATGTCGAGAAGAAATTACCGCAGAAGAAACGGCGACTCTGTACGTCACCCAAGTGTTCAAGCGTTTCGGACTGCCACGCAAGATAATAAGCGACCGCGACCCACGCTTCACGTCCAAGTTCACCAGAGAAGTATGCCGCATCCTGGGGATTCAACAGAACATATCGACCGCATATCACCCCCGTACTGATGGACAATCCGAGCGAACTAACCAGTGGCTAGAGCAGTACCTACGCTTCTGGGTGAATGAGCGGCAAGACAATTGGGAAGCTTACCTACCAATCGCCGAATTCGCGCACAACAACTGGCCACATGAGCACACTAAAGAATCGCCGTTCCAACTTCTGATGGGGTATGACCCACAAGCGGACTGGACGGATAAGCCTTCTCCCATTCCCCTCGCAACCACGCGACTGACACAGCTAAAAGAGGCTAGAGACACCGCTCAACGCCTTATGAAGAAGGCGCAAGAGTCATGGGTGCGTAACAAAGATACGCCCAAGTTCAACGTCAACGACCTCGTGTGGCTCGAGGGCAAACATCTACGAACCAATCAGCCTACAGCGAAATTAGCGGCGCGACGCCATGGACCTTTTCGAGTGGTGCAGGTGATGTCCCCTTACAATTATCGATTGGAACTTCCCACGCAGTGGAGCATCCACCCAGTGTTTCACATCGATCTTCTCACACCGTACAAGCAAACTTCCTTGCACGGGGAAAACTTCGCACGACCACCACCCGAACTGATAGATGGAGAAGAGGAATATGAAGTCGAGGCCATTCTAGACACTCGGCACTTCGGCAGAGGACGACGCCTTCAATACTTGATCAAATGGAAGGGATACCCAGACTCGGAGAACCAGTGGGTCAATAAAGATGACGTCTTTGCACCGGAAGCGCTGCGCCTGTATCAGGAAGCGCAAACCCACGGTAGAAGAGATAAAGTGGGGGTTGCTCGGACAGAGGACAGTCATCTCCTCTTTCTTCACTCCACCACTACTCTCATGCCCACTTCCCCACTACGACATGTCACACAAGCGCAACTCCTCGACTCCCTCGCAGAAGACACCAGAGCCCTCTTGGCGGAGGACAGCGACACCGAAGTTCCCAACACTCAGCTTACGCCATGGACACCTCTTACACCAGCAGAGGGGCCTATCACCGCACAAGAATGGATCAACGTCGTCACCAGATTCCCAGACCCGACGACCACCCCTGACGACGACCGAGCTGTCGTCCACGTCTTCCGAAACGATCGCGGCGAGCGTGAACCCATCGCCGCTATCCCCCCAAGCGACGACCTCATCGGCGTTCGCAGAGTTTTCCCGAGCAACGACCAGCGTTCAAGCGCTGATGGAGTACGAGTTGGAGGGCTGGAAGAGGGTAGCAGCCGCGTGGCAGAAGGAGCAGCTGGACTCAGCAGCGGCCCGACTGAGGGAGATGCGTGAGCGATGGCAGCGATGGCGGCAGCTGAGGCTGGCCATGACGACGAAGATTATTACCCGGCGAGACACACCTTCCTTCGAACGAAACGCGACCCTGATAATCCCCTCATCACGCCCTGGCTCGTCTACTCCGACGGGTCCCCCATGTATCGAGGACGTGTGCGCGTGCCTGGTGCCGCCGATCACCGTCCGTTCACCGCCGCCGAAGACCCCGCGCATGTCATTGCGCCTGAAGGGTTCCGGGCGAACCGACGACCCCATTACATTCGATACCCCATCACCGGGCCAGACGGAGTAGAGAGGGACGCGTCGCATGTCCAGATCATCGGAGGGGCAGACCCCCTTATATTGGGGGTTATACCAGGCTCACCACACGTTTACGGTAAGCCCTTCTACGCAGAGCCTCACGTGTCCGCGGCGCTCCGCCCCACGTACCCGCACGAGGACCTCGTCGTCTTCGAGGCGGACAAGATCACCGACCGCGCGCTCAATCGCATCAACGATGAGTCGCTCACCGCGGAGGTCACACGCTTCCGCGCGGCCAGCTACGAGCTGGACCGACTTCGGGCAAGGGTGAGTCAGCTCCGCGCAATGATCGAGTGCGCACAAGACGACCGGCGCGACGCGATCTATCGCTTGGAGCGCGCCACTGCGTTGGAGCGTATTGCCGACGAGCAGAGAGGGTGGCCGGCGCGAGACTTTCGGTGAGTCGGGGCCTCACGCTGGAAAGGGGGTGATGTCATGTTTCGACTGTATTCTGTAACGCGGACTTGACCCTTACTGTACCGGTTGTCACTACGGCGGTAAGGTAGATTAGTGACGGACTTACTTACGGTGATACGGTAGTGCGATAGGCGATACGGGTACGATAGCTGACTGATGACCAACGCCACTAGTACGGGTACTAGTAGTATTAGGGTTCGAGTTGTTTCCGCGATACGTTGGACGCTACTTACTGTGACTCATAGCAGCGCTTCTAAGCCTGCTCTCTTGTGTATTTAAACTGGCTCGTGAAGACCAAGACACGCCATCTTGGTCTTCTTGAATCGTCACTTGCTTCTCTCTCTCTCTCTCTCTCTCTCTCTCTCATTTGCCCCTCTAAAGTAGTGCACCTCTGAGTGTTCACCATCGCTTACGCTTGGGCCTCCGTGTCTTCAAGATATTCGCCACGCCTGGACCTCCGTGTCTTCAGAGCATCTGCTAAGTTGTTATCGCCTCTAGGAGCTCAAGTCGAGCTAACGTCGTGACGGCGTTACAGTAACATTACCCTCCCTTCAGAGTCCTTGTCGCCTCGACGTCCCTAGAAACGATCTGTGCCAGGCTCAGGATCGTCAGTCTGTACCAGGTCATCGTCAACCCAGTCAGAGTTGTAGTTCTCTGCAATAATCTCCCGGCAGCGATGGGTGCGAAGGAACTGGAAGTGGCCACGAACTCCGCACTTCCAGCACTGCTCATAGACGGGGCAGCGGATCTCGGCGTGTCCAGGGTCGTTCCTAAAACACTTGCCACACCATTTGTTGGCAGCGTCTTCTTCTCCCGGTTGTTCTTCAAGCCGGCGCCATAGGCACTTGTTGGGCCAGTGACCTGCACTCTGGCAATGGTAGCAGTACCGCTTGGTTTGAGGGCAGTTGAAGCTGCGATGGAAGCGACTGTCACAGTGCCAGCACAGGTCTCCATTGCAATTTTCCCGGAGGCGAGGCATCTCTACAGGTCCTCCAGGGCGAGGGGGAAAGGGAAGGTCTTGGTGGCGGAAGAGGCGAGGTTGCTGCCATGTGTCAGCATAGTGTTCTGCAATCCGGGTATAGGCATGTGCGGCTTCCAGTCTACTGCGCACTCCATCAAGTTCTGAGGTGGTGTTGAACAGTAGTCCATGGACTCGATTGCATTGAGCCTGCAGATCAGTGAACTGCCTCTGGAGCATAGCCCGCTGTTCCAAACAGTGGCGGAGGCGAGAGATCTCTGCGTCTAGCTGTGGGGAGTTGAGGTCCCTCAGTGCCTCATCTACAGCGTATGCCCGAGGGTCGTCACGTGAGAGCTGCTGCATCTGATCATCTGACATGACTTGTGGCATAGCCCCTGGGAGACTGTCCAGGTACACAGGCTCTCCATAGACAGGCTGACCTCTACCCATACAGCCCTTCACATCTTGACGGTTACCAGTGTAGGCGATGTACTTGGCCAGGACTTTAGTACCATCAGGTTGGTTGATATAGAGAGGGTGGAAGCGAGCTGAGGTTTCTATGTTTGGGAAGAAGGGGAGGCCTGGGTGGTCGTCATCTTCGTCCGGTTCATCGTTGGCAGTGGCAGCTACCCGCTCATAGTCGATAGGGGCATCCTCCAGTGGAGGCATTGATGAGTGGGAAATCACAGAGACCGGGGGAGAGTCAGGAGGAGGGGTGGAAGGAGGGAGTGGAGGAGGAGTGGCGGTTGGTTCGGGAGGGGGAGACAAGGAGGACCTTGGGACTAAGTTGGGATGTCCATTGAAGGTTTCCAACAGCGCAACCAGTGCTGGGTTGACATCCATGGTGGTCTGTTGTTCTGGGGTTGGGGGTCGAGAGAAGAACCCTCGTTCTATGGAGCGTTCAACGAGGGCTTCAACAGAGGAGGAGCAAGAAGGCATTGTGTGCGAAGATGTAAGAGTAGAGGAGTGGGGGTCTTTTCCTTCCAACCTTGTACTTCTTATATGTGAGGAGGGCGCTCCTTCGGCATTCGGGTGTAGCCGGAAGAAGTCTTGAATTGCTTCAGGGGCCGATACATTTTCCTCCGGTTCCCATGAGTTGTCACTGTCAGGGAAGCCCTTCCATTTGATGAGGTAATGGAGTTTACATCGTCGTCCCTTCTTGGCAGAGTCTAGAACTTTCTCTACTTCCCATTCTTCTTCTCCGTTTATTATGTCAGGTGGGGGTCGTGGGAAGTTTTCTCCATGGAGCGGTGTTTCCCTATATGGTGTAAGTAGGTTGGCATGGAACACAGGGTGGATCTTCCATTGCAGGGGTAGGGCAAGTTCATAGTTGACTGGTGACAGGACTTTGGTAATCCTAAAGGGTCCATGTCGTTTTGGAGCTAGTTTGGCAGTTGGATGGCTAGTCCTTATGTTTGTTCCTTCTAGCCACACCATTTCTCCTTCTTTGTATGGTTCAAACTTGGAGGGTCGCCGTGCTAGGGAATCTTGTGCTTTCTTTAGGTTGTCCTGAGCTTCCTTTCTCTTGTTCTTCAGTTCTTCAAGACGTTGTCCTACACTTGGAACTGGGGAGGGTTTTGGCGTCCATGTGGTGCGTGGGAGTTTTCCCATGATTAGTTCAAACGGGGGAATTTGGGTTGTAGCGTTGGGCCAGGAGTTATGAGCAAATTCTGCCATTGGTAACCAGGTTACCCAATCATCCTGTCTTGCATTACACCAAAACCTTAGGTATTGTTCTAACCATTGGTTTGTTCGTTCTGACTGTCCATCTGTTTGTGGGTGGTATGCTGTTGAGATGTTCTGTTTGATGTCTAAGGCTTTGCAGAGGGCTCTTGCAAACATTGATGTGAATCGTGGGTCTCGATCGGAAATGACCTTCTTGGGAAGGCCATAGTGGCGGTAGATGTGTTGTAAATAGAGTTGTGCGACTCCGGCTGCATCTATTGTTTCGTTGCAAGGGATGAATAATGCTGCTTTTGAACAATCGTGATCTGTGACTGTAAGGATTGTGTCATAGCCTTTTGACTTGGGTAATTTGATGATGAAATCCATGCTGACAGTTTCAAATGGTTCTGTCATCTGTCCAAAAATGGGTGAGAGGCTTGGCTTCTTTGGGTGGGTGTTGACTTTATTGGCTTGGCATGCTGCACATCCTTTGACATATTCTTCCACATCTTTCTTCATGCCAGGCCACCAGTAGTCTCGTGTTATCAGAGCCATTGTGTTTGAAATTCCAGGGTGTCCAGCGCTTGGAAGGTCATGAAAAGCGTGAATTACCCCCCTCTTAAGGTCGTTGTTCCCTGCAACAACCAAGCACTCATCTTTCCAGTGGAGCCCTGAGTGTTCTTTTAGGTTGTGGGTATCTATCCAGGTTTTGATACGTTCCTGGTCTAGGTTCTGTGTGACATAAGCCCATAGTTCTTGTTCCTGTGGCAGTTCCCTTGTAGCTTTGACAAATAGTTCTTCCGGAAGGACTGTTACATCCGAGTTGTCATGGGAACCATCATCATAGTCTGGTCTTCTTGACAGGGCATCTGCCCGGGCATTCTTGGAGCCGGCAATGTGGTGGAGCTCTATATCGAATTCAGAGAGTTCCAGGACTTCTCGTGCTACCCGTCGGCTGATCTTGTGTGGTTCTTTCCAATATTGGAGGTTTGCATGGTCTGTGTACACCACTACCTTGTGAGGGGAGCCTGCTAGATATGCCCGCCAGTGTCGTAGAGCCCGCACAATGGCTAGCAATTCTTGATCGTAGATGTCATAATTTCGTTCTGCTGGTCCAAATGTCTGGGAGTAGTAGGCCACTGGGTGGCAAATTCCTTGGTTATCCTTTTGGTAAAGCACCCCTCCGTTGGCAAATCGGGATGCATCCACTTCCAATTCAAATTGTTTTTTCAAATCCGGTTGAATGAGCACAGGTTCCTTTCCAAGCAGGGTCTTGAGTGTGTCAAATGCCTTTTGACAGTCTTCCGTCCATTCCCATTTGGTGTCCTTTTTGAGTAGGTTGTTAAGGGGACGGGCAATCATGGAGAATCCTCGGATGAAGCGGCGATAGAAATTTGCAAATCCTTGAAAGGCACGGACTTCTTTGGTTGTTGTTGGAGTGGGCCAGTCACGTACACCCTGAACCTTAATCGGGTCCATTCGGACCCTCCCTTTTTCCAATATGACGCCCAGGTACTCTATAGACCTAACCTCAAAGGCACATTTCTCCGGTTTTAGGTAGAGATCATGTTCCTCTAGGCGTTCTAGAACTTGATGGACCACCTTGCGGTGTCTTTCCAGGTCATCAATAGTGGCAATAAGGATGTCATCCATGTAGATTATGACTTCTCCGGTTAGGAGCATGTCACGGAATATTACGTTCATCATGGTCTGAAATGTGCTTGGCGAGTTGGTGAGTCCAAAGAACATGACACGTGGCTCAAACAGCCCCTGATTGGTTTTGAAGGCCGCCTTCCATTCATCTCCTTCTTTGATCCGGATGTTGTTATAACCCCATCAGATATCAAATTTGGTAAACAATGCCGCATCCCAGACCTTGTCAATCAATTCTGGGATTAAGGGGAGTGGGTATCGATTCTTGACAGTGTACTGGTTGATCCGTCGGTAGTCTTGGACAGGGCGAAGCTTTCCATCTTTCTTTTTGATGAAGAAGAAGGGAGACGAGTATGGGGATTTAGAGGGCTGGATATATCCCTTTTCAAGGTGTTCATTGAGGAATTTGGTAAGGGCTTCATTTTCGTCACGTGTTAGAGGGTATATTTTGCAATCAATAGTGGCTGGGGCATTTGGAGTGAGGTCAATGGCGTGATCCCATGACCTGGTTGGTGGGAATCGGTGGGAGTTCTCTTCACTGAAGACCTTCTGATGTTGTAGGTACTCCTTGGGGACCATTTCCTCTAGCGTTCTTTCAGTTTGATCTCGTGCCTTTTGCACCAATTCTGAGGCCACCGTGGTTTTGCCAATGACCTCATCTTGGGTAAATCTGAGATAGAGTTCATCTCCTTCCTCATACCCGCACTCTTCCAGGAATGTGCTCCACATTTTCTGGATGTGGATCTTTGATTTGGGGGTGTCTTGTTTTTGGAGTCCTTGGGTAGTGATGATGACAGGGAGGTGACTGGTGTCGATGGTGGAGTCCTTCCAGTTGCATTGGGGTTCAAAGGCAGCGAGCCAGGGGTATCCCAGGATCATTCGTTCTTCCCCTAGATTTGTCACCAGGAATCTCATGGGTAGTTTCTTGGATCCTGATTGGACATCTAGCATGGAGTATGCCGTTAGTTCTCCTGCCTTATTAAGGGTTCCGTCAATATTCCAGATCTTTTTTGGGTTTGACAGGGGTATCGTCCCTATCCCCATTTGTTTCAGGAGTCTGGGGTCTATGAAATTGTCTGTAGCTCCAGAGTCTACTAGGACGTCTTGATCGGCCGTTTTGTGTGCAGTTTCCAGGTGTACAGGGACTTTCAAGGATCTATATTGGCTATATTGTACACTGGAAATGTTTAAAGCTCTAGCCCAGGCCGCCGGGTTCGAGCCTACGAAAAATCCTTCTCAGCAAAGGCTTTCTCTACGAGCAGTGCTCGCACTTCCTCACTCTGTGCCATCAGAGTCCCCCACATCTCATTTGCTAGTTCCTCTTTGGTTTTTGTGGTGGATGGTGCAGAGGGTGTAGTTGATGCTTCTGCAAGTTTGGCTGGTTTGTCAGGGCAGTTTCGCGATATGTGCCCCTGTTTCTTGCAACGGAAACAGCGCCCTTCTGCTTGGAGCTTCTGTTTTTCGGTTTCAGTGAGGGCTGCTCTTCCTGCAGCTCCTCTTTGAGTTCTTCCTATGTCCATTGCATTTGGGTCACGTGGTTTGACTTTAAAGGCATTGTTCCATTGCCCTTTTGTGAATCCGGCTTTAGTTTCCTTTTTGATTCCAAAGCGATTTTGGAGATTGATGAAGTCTTGATGGTGCTTTCTGGCTGATTGGGTCCATTCTTTCCAGTCATCTGGGTGGTCGAACTGTATGATGTTCCTGACCAGTTTTTCAGGTAGACCCCATGAGAAAATATCCAGGGTTCCTTCTTCATCTGCACCATATCCTGCCTTCTTTGCAAGGGCGGCGAACTGAGCAATATAGGTGTCAAGGTCTCCATTCTCCATTTTGACTGCTTGGAGTGCCTTTTGTGCCTTCTGCTTCTCTGCAACGTCTGTGTAAGCAGCCTGGAAGCAATCTAGGATGGTGATCCATAGGTCTTCTTCTGTTGTGGCCCGTCCTCCAGCAAGCTCATCAGTAAGCCAGTCACTTTGTTCCATAACCCAGTCATCAACCAAGTCTCCTCGTATTAGGGAGAGGAAGACAATGCATCTGAGATAGGGGTTTCTCATTTGCTCGATTGATCCATTGAGGGCCTGGTAGAAGGTGAACTCTTTTAGGAATTTCTTGCTGTGGGCTCGGTCTCCAGTGAATTCTTTTGGTGGTAGGCCTGTTAATTTATCTCCGGTAGGAGGGGGGGCTAAAGGTGGGGCTCTTCCAGCAGGGATTCCTCCACCGCCTCCGCCTCCACCTCCACCTCCTCCTCCGCCTTTGCTACTGCCACCTCCACTAGGGGTGTGGGTGATTGAGGTGTTGATTTGTGTGGCTGTGCTTGTCATTCTAATGCTTGAGTTTGTTGGTGTGCAAGCACCTGAATCTATGGGTTCTTGTGGGGCTAAAGAGGGGACACCTGACGTAGCTTCCACTGATGCAACAGGGGATTGATGTTGATCCGAATCCTGAGCAGGTTCTTCTATATCTGAGTCGACAACTATGCCAACTGGGTTGTTTCTATATGGACCAAGTCCGAATTCTAGTGGTACTGGTTTGACAGAGAACCACTTGTGGTCTTTGGTTGATTGTGTGATGACTACCCAAAGTCGTTTGTCTTCTATGTATTCAATAGGAATATATCCGTTGTCTTCTTTGCTCCAAACGTAATATCCTTCAGTTTCGTCGTAGGTTTTCCAGATGGCTACTCCCTTGATGTTGTCAGAGAGATCATCTTCTGTTCTTCTGGTGATGAATTCTGGTTTGAACTGGGAACGGCTCCTGCTTCCTAGTTTTGAAGCCAGGGTGGAGAGACTCGACTTAATGTAACGTTACAGTAGGAACGTTCAGCTTGGCGTGAGCAAGTGTAACGCCGTCACGACGTTAGCTCGACTTGAGCTTGGTAGAGGCGGTAACAACTTAGCGGTAAACTTCCTGGCTTGAAGACTCGAAGGTCCAAGACGGATGCACGGGTGAATGCTCGAAGGCACACCTAGAGTGATGACTTTGTCGTTCAAACAGACTTTGGCGAAGAGTAGAGTAGAAAGGCAGAACAGAAGTGACGATTCAAGAAGACCAAGATGGCGTTTCTTGGTCTTCACAAGATAGATTAAATACAAGTTGAGCAGGCTTTCAAGCGCTGCTATGAGTCACAGTAATGTAGCGTCCAACGTGTCGCGTAAGTAGCTCGAACCCTAGTACCACTACTACTAGTATTAGTGGCGCCAGTCGTCAGTCAGCAATCGGTCCCTTATCTCCTATCGTACTCTCGTATCACCGCACTACCGTAAGTAAGTCCGCAACTAATCTACCTTACCGCCGTAGTTGCAACCGGTACAGTAAGGGTATGACTCAAAACGTGACAGCAAGTCTGGTCTTTCTATGTCAATAAGCGAGGGTTCAGCCGATAATGGCAAGGTTTAAGTGGTTAACAAGGATCTCAGAGTATGACACAATACTCAAGATGTGAGAGGAGTTCAGGGGTTCAAGAGGTTCGACGGTTCAGCAGAGAGTTACCCCAAGGGAATGGGAAAACAATGTATACTGTGATGGTAAAGAAGTCGAGTCTAAGGATACAAGCTACCTAGGGCCACGACTTATATAGAAAAAGGTTTGTTTGTGCGGAACAAACAAATGGCGCAATCCGCAGCAAGCGTGAGAAGTAACACAGCAATCCGCAGCAAGCGTGAGAAGAAGGTACAGCAATCCGCAGCAGGCACGGGAAAAAGAGGAAGGTGTGCACAGCTATCCACAGTAAGTGTGAGAAGAAGCAAGGATATAAAAGGCAAGTGAGACATGTCTCAAAGTTAAAAATAGAAATGAGACACCTGCCATAAAAGGGTGCATTTAGCCCAAGTATAGTAGTAATAAAGACTAATAAGGACAATGAGTGTCTCATTGTCTCACTTTGCACTAGGAGAGAATCTTAAGGCTCCTAGTGCACAGCAAGTCCGAAAAAGGGAAAGCCAAGAAAGGAAAGACTTTCCCGCGAACGCAAGCGTAAGTAAGAAATTAAAGTAAAGTTGAAAACAAGTCCAGTCCGTAACATTGATGGAGAAGAGGAGTACGAAGTTGAGGCCATTCTAGACTCCCAGCACTTCGGCAGAGGAAGACGCCTCCAATACCTTGTCAAGTGGAAAGGGTACCCTGACTCGGAGAATCAGTGGGTCAACCAGGGCGACATCTTTGCGCCCGACGCCATCCGTCTGTATCAGGAAGCACGAGCACACGGGAGAACAGTTAAAACGAGTCAGATAAGAACAGAGGAAAGTCATCCCCTCTTCCTTCGCTCTGCCCTCTCCACTCTCATGCCCACTTCTCCCTTGCGACATGTCACCCAAGCAGCGCTCCTCAACTCCCTTGCAAACGACGCCCGAGTGCTCCTGGAAGACGATGCCGACACTGAAATTCCCAACACCCAGCTCACACCATGGACTCCTCTCCGGCCACAAGAGGGCCCCATCACCGCGCAAGAGTGGGCGCACGTTGTCTCCAGATTCCCGGACCCCACACAACACCCCGACGACAAACACGCCGTCGTCCATGTCTTTCGAAACGACGCCGGTGAGCGAGAACCCATCGCAGCCATCCCCCCAAGCGACGACCTCATCGGCGTTCGCGGAGTTTTCCCGAGCAACGACGAGCGTTCAAGCTCTCCTGGAGTACGAATTGGAGGGCTGGAGGAGAGTAGTGGTGGAGTGGCAGAAGGAGCAGCTGGACTCAGCCGCAGCCCGACTGAGGGAGATGCGAGAGCGGCGGCAGCGATGGCGGCAGCTGAGGCTGGCCATGACGACTCAGATTACTACCCGGTGAGACACCCCTTCTTACAAACGAAATGCGACGCTGATAATCCCCTCATCACGCCATGGCTTGTCTACACCGACAGCTCCCCCATGTATCGAGGATGTGTGCGCGTGCCTGGTGCCGCCGATCACCGCCCGTTCACCGCTGCCGAGGACCCCGCGCATGTCATTGTGCCTGAAGGGTTCAGGGCGAACCGACGACCCCATTACATTCGATACCCCATCACCGGGCCAGACGGAGTAGAGTGGGACGCGTCACACGTCCAGATCATTGGAGGAGCGGACCCTATGATACTAGGGGTCATACCGGGTTCGCCACATGTGTACGGTAAGCCCTTCTACGCAGAGCCGCACGTATCGGCCGCTCTTTGCCCCCAGTACCCACACGAAGACCTCGTTATCTTCACTGCCGACAAAATTACCAACCGGGCTCTCAATCGCATCAATGACGAGTCCCTCACCGCCGAAGTCACGCGCTACCGCGCGGCGAGTTACGAACTCGATCGGCTTCGTGCCCGTATCAGCCAGCTCCGGGCGATGGTCGAGTGCGCTCAGGATGACAAGCGCGACTCCATTTATCGACTCGAGCACGCCACGGCATTGGAGAGGATTGCAGACGAACAGCGAGACTGGCCGCCGAGGGACTTCCGGTGAGCCTGGGGTCTCACACTTAAAAAGGGGGTGATGTTACGTTTCGACTCGCATGACCATACCCTTACTGTACCGGTTGTCACTACGGTGGTAAGGTATATTAGTGATGGACTTACGATAGGCGATACGAGTACGATAGGGGATTGCACGCGATTGCTGACTGAGGACTGCGCCACTAATACTAGTAGTAGTAGTATTAGGGTTCGAGCTACTTACGTGACACGTTGGACGCTACCTTACTGTGACTCATAGCAGCACTTGAAAGCCTGCTCGATTTGTATTTAAGCTGTCTAGTGAAGACCAAGATACGCCATCTTGGTCTTCTTGAATCGTCACTTGTTCCTTCTTCTCTTTCACTTTCGCCTCTAAAGAAGTGTCCGACTTCGCTCGTGACCAAGACTTTTGGCTTGCCGGTGTACCTCCGTGTATTCACTAAGGCAAGGACTTGGACCTTCGTGTCTTCAAGCCGACAGACAGACACATCGCTAAGTTGTTGCTGCCATCCGCACTCAAGTCGAGCTGATGTCGTGACGACGTTACACTGTCCCAGGCCTGATGGCGGTGAACCGGGCAAATTAGGCTGGTCCGGTGATGCAGAAAGTCCCTGATCAGGGCCAGTACAATAATTGACATCCTGAGCTAAAGCTTCAAGAAGATCAGCGTCCGCGGTGTCTGCAGCGGCGTCTTCACGTTCGGTGGCGGGATCTTCATCCTCGGCGGCGGCATCCTCACACACTGTGGGCATTTTAAGATGTTAAGGTGGCTTTCATGCTAATTTAATAGAAAACATATTCCAAAAGTGTTTCAAAAATAAGTGCACAAAACATCATGATTACATTCATAATATAGTCAGCAATGAGTTTAGGATGAAAGTACTTGATACACACTAATTACATTCACAATGAATCCAATCATATGATTCCCATGTGCCCATCAAAGTAATTGACAATGAGTATGGATAATCTATCTTAAAGATATTGTGAAAAATATTTTCAATATTATTCAAATATATTCAAGTGCTTCACTGAGAAAATATCCGACACGAGACCCGATGTCGTGACATCGTGACTCAATAACATCGAGACTCTCGATATCGAGTCACATGTCCTGTTCAGAAGTCGGAGAGTAGTCGGAGTCTGTCGCCGCGGTCCGGAGGTCGCAGACAATCCGACGAGAGTCGTTTGGCAGTCAGACGACGAACCTGGAGCGGACATGGACACCCGACGCATGCTAGGAGGTCAACGTTCAGTGTCCAATCGGCTCTTCTGGATGACGCTCGACCGTTGGCACTGACCTCGGGTGATATGTCGGGCTCAACGTTGCGCTCCGGTGTCGAGTCTGTCGACCCCTTAACTGTACATCTATTTTCGCGCAAGCCTCCCACCGATCTCCAAGACTCCGTCGACGCTCCTCGACTCGGAGCGATCTCAATTCACCGACCCGGGTTCACCAGACATCGATGAGGACGCGTGTCAAAGTTGGGGACATTAAGTTCACGGCAGGTGGTGCCAGCTTGTCGTCCTCGCTAACCAGCTGGCAGGACATCGGCAGTGTTGTCACTGCCTTCAAACTAGTGGCAGCCACCATCAAGACGTGCCAGGAAGCGTGGTCGATGTGCGCGGATGCAGGCTCTCCGAGGACGACATCTACTTTGAAAATGTCTTGAGAATCGCTGGGTCAGCGCTGGTATGTGTTCACACCTTCTCCAGGTTTTAAACACGAAATTTTCTAGAGAACCATTTGTCCTCGCGTCCCAACAATTCCTACACCCCTTACTATCGCGACTGTCGCCGTCTCCCAAACGGTCTGCCCCTATCACAGACGTTGTCACTGCAAGCAACATATCCGAGGTACACGGGAACCAACTCTACCAGCTTTAGTGGCATTAGACGAGGTGAGTCGGCCTTTGATCGTGAACTCCAGTTCACCCATAACCTCTAGGATGCTCGTGCAGATGCTGCGTCGCTCAGGACTCTTCAAGCCTCGGAGCTCCAGGACTGGATCATTAGCAACAACGGGCTCGCCTTACCAGAGTCGAAGCGCAAGGACGGTACGTCGCAAATTCTGGACCTGGAACAATGTTAACGAATACTCATTGCACAGATCTCATTTTCAAGTCCCCTGAGTTCGCGCAAGTCTCCCAATCATCCATCGACGAAGAGGAGGGCTCTCATTGGACCTGGCTACTGTACAGTTAAGTCACATCCAGCCACTCACATCACAGACGTGAATCTGCGCCTGCGCCGTTCTCTGGTTCTACGATGTACTGGCAACCCTCTGGCGACAACTTGACTACGGAAGCCATCGAAATCGTCAAAAGGGCTTGCGACAAGCGATCGAGATATTGACCCCGACACTACGCTTGCCAACATCGACCCCAAAACCCCCGTGGAAAGCAGCAACGCTAAATAAAAAAAGGAAGTTCATGTAATTACATTGTGACGTATCATAAAACGACTCCGTTAATCGATTACTGTATATCCATTGTCCCCTCGACTTGCCTTTTTCGTTTTCGCTGCATGGACTGCTGCAGCTTACCTCGGCCGCCCTGCTACTTGTCTCCCGCCACCTTGTCTCCGTCCTATTACATCGTCGTTCTCTATCTTACCTTTGTCTGCTTGTTGTCTCTTGCCTCCTTGTCTCCGTCTCTTTACGTCATTGTTCTCTGTCCTCATTGCCAATCCCATCAACACACTCTGGCACACGCACGAGGCTACTTGATAGCCTTACCTGGGCCCACACCCTTTCACCGCACCACCTATCCCCGCTCTGACCGCCTCTCCGTCCTGCCAAGGATCGCCATTTGTATTATCTGACTTGGACGCGCATCGCATCATACTCATTACCACCTACGGAGGTTAGCGCCGTGCGGCATAGTGCCCTGGTTCTTCGCTCGTGACTCGTACGTCCCTACCTTGTCGCCTCCATTGATGTAGACGTCTAACTTACCATCCTTCGTGTCTGCGCCAGTCATCCTATCTTCACTTCCTATGGGTTCGTCCGATGCCCCTTCTATTTGTCCCATTCAATCCCTCTCGTCACTCCCATTTTCTCCAACTCGACGTCGTAGATAGAGCGCCCGTCAGTTGATCGCATGTACCCTACGGGCTGTCTTGCCGCTCCAAAATACAGTGTCATTCCATCCAGTTCCATTGTGTGCGTAGTAACAGACCCACACCCAAATGGTAGCAAAGTAGATCGAATCGCCATGGCCCTTCTTATCGTCTCCACCGGGCAGCTCACGATTGATCTAGTCAAGTACCATTCTGACTGGCGGTGCACGTAAATATAGCAGTGACAATACAATATTATTAACAATTGCGGATATATCCCAATCCTGTTATCTCTAGCCCGGGCTTCTCGAGAACTGGGGCTGCGTACGCGGAAACGCGAGCCCCCAAGTCGGTTTTGAGCCTGAAACGACGCCAGTGCTCGTTCTCCCCGCGCGGGTCGACGCCGGCGCTTGTTTTCCCAGTACACGTCGACGCCGGCGCTCGATTGCCGCCTCGCGTCATCATCGAATTACCCCACCATCCCTACTCCTAAACCGATTCCAAATGTGAGTCATCCCTCATATTCTCGCAAACAAACAACTTACGCTATTCAAACTTGCTCGCAAGCTCTTGCGCTCACTCCTCAAGGCGGTGTGGAGGGGGTTGAAAAGGGCCATTGGGCCGCTTGTAACCAGGGTGAGCACCACCATTTGCGCTTTCAAAACCGCTGACTTACCTTTTCCACAATTGGGATGGGATGGCGTATCAGGATGGATCTGAAGGTCCATCTGAACGTCGTGAGTGGATCGGGCGACGTGGTCGATCGGTCGTTTGGACCAATTCGATTCGAGTTCCCTCGATATCTTTGCCATCTTGCTGGTGGCGCATCCAGACTCAAGCAGAGTAAGACACCATGTGATAACCTGGCATAAGTACGCATATCAACAGCTATAGCACGATAATTCCTCTCTAAAAAAATTAAATTAAGTGCCAGTGGGGAACGACAGAGGGAGACCCGTTTACAAAAGTCATGACCGAGGCACCGCTTCGGAAGTGGCTGCATCTTCTAAAGTCTGGTCCTGCGTGTCGCTTCCTTGGTCGCTTCCACTTGCCGGTTGTCTGGGTTACGCTGACCCCATGTCTCTGCCAAAGGTACGGTCGACCCTTTTGTTCTACTATACTAATCCTTGCACCTTAGTGCACGCCGACCACCTCGACCTCTCTGTTCCTTATCTCTCTGTATCTTTCACCACTCGTCTCGCCACCTCGTACCTTATGCCCTCAATTCCACGTCTCGATCGTCTCCTTGTCCTCTTCCAATTCGTTCTCTCCCATACCACCCTCAACTCTACTTATCTGGTAGCTACTAGACTCCCTATATTTAAACTACTGGTTTCTAGATGAATATACTCAGCGCTCCTGTCGCCACTTTCCTCTCGTCTTTGCGTGTGGTCCCAATTCAAGTCAGGCCCTCGGCACGGGCACTCCTACCTCTGGTCACTGGTGTGAAGTGGCGCAAGCGGTTGTGCAGGCCTCCGCGCCGCGCAAGATTTCATAGGTGTGTCTGCAGCAGTCACGGACGCGTCCATATCAAATCTCTAAGGCCGCGCGCGAGTGTGACGAGGTCGGGAGCGCAAACAATGGGCAACACGCTGTAACGGGTGGTCGGGTCGGAAACAGCTGTGCACGCTTCTGCGCCACGCGAAACTTCGCAAGGGTGGCCGCCTTGGTCAAGGACGCGTCGTGCTCAAGTCTCTAAGGCCGCGTGCGAGTGCGGCACGCTGGGGAACGCAAAGGAGGATCTACGCTCTCTGAGGTCTGAAACGTGAGGAGAGAACTTCATTCTTTTTCTTTAGTTGTAAATCCATGGAATGTAGTAAGGGGAAAGTCAACCCCCAACGATCAGGCGAATTCCCATCATGAGTTCCATAGGACAAGATATATCAGCAAACTATGGTATGAAGTAGAAAGAAATACAGGCGCGAACACTTGCGCGAATACGTAGATTCTGGGAAATAGAGATGGTTCATTCCAGAGAAATTTCATTTTCCCAGAGGCCATTGT
Organism: Lactarius indigo; assembly: GCA_025766275.1. Taxonomy (NCBI): domain Eukaryota; kingdom Fungi; phylum Basidiomycota; class Agaricomycetes; order Russulales; family Russulaceae; genus Lactarius; species Lactarius indigo. The sequence continues at coordinate 24,637 of JAFKAC010000135.1, read as the reverse complement.
CCAAATGTGACTCTTCAACCACTGGCAGTCTGAAAATGATTGGCAAGACTAATTTGTCGCCAAACCAACTAGAGGCCCAATCGGTGTGCGGTACACTGAAGTATCAAAACGATAAGCAGACGGCCACGACGACAATCGCTAATTCGATCCTCTACCAGGTACAAGTTAGCCACTGCGATCGAGCCCGCCATAAGCTATCATGCCTTACGTGCGTAGTTAGACTTTCCATCATTCGGTCCTTTGCTGCTTTTGGCTTCACTTCTGTCCTCTTCGGGCTACGTTGCTGAATCCAGTACCTTAATGTAGTTTCCGATCCCCTTTCGGACACACCGGTTACAATCTGACGACAATCTCCAGTACTTGAGTATGCCTGAAAGCCAAGGGTAGCATAGCCCTCTGGGCGACTATTCCAAACTGGACGAACCAAAGCTTGTATAATGTCACCCGCTGTTCAACGCTTCTCTTAGAATCGTAGGAAGCGTACGAGTTCAAGTTATTTGTCACTCACCGTCATGCTGAAGCAACTCCGCAAGGGAGTGATCCTTCAAACTGGTAATTCGAGCGCAGCTGGTAGATGTGCCTGATAACACCGCAGTGCCATTGTGGACGAACGTCAGGGGAAGAATAACGTTTTCTGAAATCGTATGAGTTGTAGTGTGCTGGAACGATGCGTCCATGAAGTGATTGGAGTCGAGAGAGTACCAGTCTATGCCGTCGTAGAGATTTGTTGTGGCAAGGACCTTCTCATTGGGAGACACTGCGGAACAACCTCTGACTTCTGTTAGAAACGAAAATGAGCGGGATAGCGGGACGTACATCTTGCAGGATCGAGGCCGGATGCGCCAATTAATTTCTAGAGTCTTCAAGTTCCACGCTCTAAGTTGAGAGTATGATGGCGCCAACGATCAATAAGATAAATGGAGCTCAGTGCAGTGGGGCACTCACACTATACCATGGTCTAAATACGTCACTAAAAGGGCATCATTGTCGACTCCTAGAAAGTGGAGGGATCGTGCCATTGGTTCCGGCAACTCTCCTTCCAGTTCTGGGAATTTAGGCGGGTCGGGAAGTCGGGCGATGACCTCCCAGGTAGCTATCAATCGCTTCCAGAACTGCAAGATAGAAGAGAAAACGACGAACCGATAGTTCCCTGCTTGATTAGCTGTACAACGCTGCCTGAACTCACAGCCAGTAATGAACCGCTTTGCGAAATGCAGTGGACCGGGCCAGGAACGTTGTTGATGGTATGATAATACTTGTTTTCCTGTGAAAGAGATCTAGTATATAGAACTGAAAGTACGGCGATAAGAAGCACTTACACGTCCAGAATCGCTGAGGCATATTGTGTGCACATCGCCGCTCGTGTCACCAGCCATCAGAGTGTACCCAAAGCGAGATCGCCAAAGCAGCGCTGCTACAGGCGCTTTAACCTGGAACCGACGAAGCTCCCGGCCGCTGCCATGACCCTTGAAGACAACAACAAGGCCGTCATCGGCCCCACTTGCAAACAAGGCCCCGTCATGCGAAAAAGCCAGTGCGTTGACGGAATCTCCGTGCTTGACAAGGGTCCTCTTCAATAGGTATTGACCCATCACGGATCTAGAGGGGGCCTGGCAAGCGGGTGTCAGAGTCACCTTATTACCTGCCGAACCTCGCGGCTGGGATGATGAACCTCATTGTATCGCTTGATTCGGACGCACTAGGGCCTAGTCGAAGATTTCCCGTCAATGTCGTATGGTGCCATTGTCACGATTTCCCAAAAAAGAAATTTGATCCGTGCGCGTCGGCAATCAGATACAGTAGCGCAAATAACGTTTGTGCTACTATAGTGTATGCCGGAGATCCTGGTCAAGACATGCCGCATATTGTAGCCATAATTCCGGGACCGAACAATGCTGTAACAGTCACCGCATATGTTGCCACTCGGACCTGGCGCATATATCACAATCAGTTTGTATTGTTTTGGATGCAGTCAAACCGTTGATCGATGAGGCGTTGAACGACTAGAAAATGATTTCGCTCGACTCATTTGCTCAAAAACGACAATCGTTTGCAGATGGTCTTCAGGTCTAGACTCAGAGAATGGCTATATGCAGCGACCCAAAACGACTATGTATTAAGATGACACACATTCTATGCCATTGTTATGTACAGGCATGATCTCATCAAACCCCATCATGACACCACAAATTAGGCGGCCGAAAACAAGAGCAGTGCCGACAAGGGTACAAAAGAGCAGTGCCAACAAGAGTACGAAAGTCGAGATCGATGGAACAAAGACAGAGGGAGATAGTGGCAGTTGGCAGTTGGCAGAACGTGTAGCGTGCATTTCTTTCTGAATGGCGTTACCAAGTCAGTGAATCATGTTTCATTGGAGGGTAAATAACGTACCTGCAAGTTGCCGGACACCCGGCGGCGCAGGGACCAGCACATGCCAAGAAACGACGACTGGGTGAACAAAATGAATCGCCCGATGTTCACGCTCAAACAATGGGAACCGACGACAACATTTCTTCAAACATCGATCAGCATCGCGGGCGTGTTTGGTCTTGTGTGCGATCCACATCTGCCAAGGTACTCCATTTCGTAGTCAAATAGTATTCATCTGGCGGTCATGTCTGGGGAGGTCGCACTCTATGACTACCGACACACCTCGTCTAACCCCACTGACGGTTGGGTGGGTTCTGTGGGCGGCAGGCCGCTGGTTGGTAGCGTCGGTTCCTGTGGGAACCTGGAGTATTGCTTGCGGCAACGTTGGTGACAGGAACTGGCCACTGGATCTTGATCATGGGCCCACGCGGTGGGGGCGACATTGCGACATTGCGATACGAAGGAGTGGTGGGAAGTGGCGGGACACGATTTTGAGAAGTAAGGATGAATAGGTTGACCAAAAAATCTCAGAACGTTTTGAATACGCACCCCACCAACGCCAACTCAGCAATTCTCGAGACACTCGAGAATTTTTTTTGAGATACACGTTGCCGGTGAATCCGCTCGTCTTCGGCGTTCTGGCGTTTGTGCACATCAGCCTTGCTTCCTGACATATCTTGATGGTGGCTGCCATGAGCTTGAGGGTAGTGGCAACGCTGCCAACCTCCTGCCAACGAGTAAACGAGGACGACGGGCTGATACCACCCACCATGAACTGGTCATGCCCCCAACCTTGGTACGTGTTGTCCAACTTGTCCTCGTCGATGTCCGGTGAACATGGGTCCACGAATTGGACGTGATCGAGGAGCGTCGTTACTTGCTCGGACGGTTCACCTTGCTTGAACGACGACTGTGCATTCATGGAACGAAGGAGCTGGGGGGTGTTGGTTGGGGAAGGGGATTCAGATGTGAGGATTGCTGTGAAGGACGCAGTCAGTGGAAGTGTGCACGAAGGGGGGCATTTCGACTTACCAACGAGATCGTCGGTTGGGAATTCGACTTCAGATCAGTATACTGTATGTGAGCAGGTGATACTCAGATGCACCCGATAATAGATCGGCGTGAAGAAGACGAAGACTTGGTGGCGCGGGTTCCCCATAGACCATCTCGGTGCAGCTAAGAAAGGGTGGTTTTGTATGCTGCAGGTCTTTGGTTCTCTGTGCATGAGTACTACTCGTCAGCGGGTTTGTACATCGTTCAGTAGAGCACTTATGGTTTAAGAGCCCTCTAGGCGTGGGGGAAGGCGAGGGTGGCGATGAGTAAGTAATCGGCGGTGACTCGCTCGACTGGCTTTCGTCAATGGTACTCAGCCGGCTTGGTTCCTGAGAAGTGTACGCAGAGGCCGTGGGTCGCAAGAAAGATGTGCCAAAGGGATAGACTGAGCGATCAAAGGGGATGCTCGTATCATCCGTTTCCGGTGGTCCTCGGATTGAGACCGAGGGGTTGGAGGGGACCTGGGGGCTTACAGGACGGCGTGATGAAATGGTGCTTGGTGTAGACTCAGTAACTGACGATAATAACGTCGTCGTCTCTGAACGGACCGGGAAATGAGGGGGTGTCGCGACGGGCACAGAGACCGGTACCTGGGTCTCCTCCGCAGCGGGTTGAGGATGGAAGACTTCTATGATCTCCTCGGCAGGTTGAGGTGGAGTGACCCGGACGGCCGGTGGGGGAGAAATTGGGACTGGCTCCTCAACAGGCTCGAGGTCAACGGGCTGTGCGATGGTTGCATGGGTTCCGCGAATGGCCCCTATGAAGTAGAGTGAGCCTCATCCAACACCGCTTAGTGAGAACCTACCGGTCTCAGGAGTGTTGTCAGAGATGGTGCTCGAAGGGAATGGTCGGAGGAACGGTCGGTAATAGTGGTGTGGCCGACGCTATCGATGGCCATTTTAAAAATCGCATCCACCTGACACCGCTAAGCTCGACATCACAAATTGCGTACATATTTTTCTTGCAGACATTCTCGATGAAACGAAGTTTGTTGAGCCCCGTCAATACTAATAAAATTGCGCCTGTCTAGTGTCGATGCAATTTGCCTGAAAACTACAGAACACCTCCACTTTTACCACACTTCCAACCTCACTGTAAACACAAGCAAGTTTTTCGTCGACGAAGTCGACACCTAGTGGAACATGAGGAACAAAGCAAGTTAGCGTCCATGTACAAGGGAAAAGGTAAATTCCGATATGCCTCATGAAAAAAAATCTCTTTACGGTAACTATATTGCGGTAAAGAAGGTTCCCACCGGATGGAATGAACAAGGACACTGCAGGGAAACGATGAAACAAAAGGGAGGCCACGCTGTTCGCCGCAAGGCTCTGGAAGGCTTGCGGAGCTGTGGGCAACCGACCTGGCAAGTCATGTGGTGTCGACGATTGCTGGATGCCATATTTAGCACCCATGCCGAAGTCGTGGCTAGGATAGTCGATTCAGCCCGGCCATGATTTTCTACACTTTCTGTCTTTTCTGCCTTTGTTTGTTGTCTTCGTTACCATCACAGTACTACTACCCGCTAGTGACGCCCGCATATAATACATTGAGGATACGCTGTCTGACAATGCACGGAGGTTACGCCGCTCAGTTGTCAGGGTTATCCACCCAGGCCCCAGCATCCTCAGCGCGCGTGGATGACATTCGCAACTAGTTTCGAGCCGTCAGATTTTTCCCTCTATTACAAATGGAAACCAACCCTATCCATAGGGAGGACGTGGAGAACTTCGCACCCCCGTATTTCCAGCGGGGTCACTGCTATGTGGGAGATGACGTTGGAATGGTCAACAACAATAGGTGCTCCAAGCGCTCGTTCACATAAAAAGCCTCCCGAAAAGCCGAATTGCCTATAAGATTTGTCGACGTCGCTAAGCTCCAATCGGAGGGGTTCATAAGGTCGAATGCACAGATAGATGGGCGGATGGTGTGACCCGACTTGAGAATGGAGAAAAATATCGGTGATCTGCCCCGGTTCTGGATGAGCCAATAACTCGGATGCGTCTATTTGTGGAAGTCTGAAGAGGATGTGACTATTGCGCGTTCGACTTCCCACGGTTGAATACTGAACCCCTCGAAGGGAAAACTTGTCTAAGAGCTTAGCCCTTGGTGAGACCATGTCGCCTAGAGAACCGTCGGTATGATATGTGGTTGTCCGGTGCTTTCGGTTTAAAAATTGCACTAGCAGAAGGAGCATGGCATCAGTGAGGTCCGAGTCACGTAGATGTGTCTCATCAAAGGCAATATCCAGCTGCTGCGTCAGCTTCGTTGTACCGACCATATGGGCCAAGCGCGTTCCCCGGACATCCTCAGCAAGGAATGTTTCATATGTTTTCACAAGTTCGCCAACACGTTCACACACTTCACTGTGGTCAGAGAGCAAGGCTTGCAACTTTGCCTCTCTTGCGGAGCTATGCATGAATGTCGATTCGAGGCTGCCTGATTGAGAATGTGGTGAGTGCCTGGTGCACGATATCTCACAGCAAATGAATCACAAACCGAGCTTCATATTGTGATTTTGGGTCTGCATGGAGTGGATATATCGTTCGTAAAAGGCAGCTCCGTGAGTGTGTGCCGGCCCGAAACTCCTAAGGGTCTCGCCGTAGTGCAGGGCCGCGTGGTGGATAGGCTTCACCTTCGTGAGCTTGTATAGTGATTTGAGACTAACCAAGTAGCGTTGAATGTAATGCTCATATCGCTCAATGTCCTGCTTGGAGACCAATCGTAGATTAGCAATCTGGATGGCAGAAACTAAGTCCATGAAATTCTGGAGTTTGTGTTGCCGGTCTTCTGGTGCATCATCCCCTCCCCAAAGCCCTATTAGAGTGATGGGTAGGTGGACGGTGCAGATAACCCTCCAGTTGTTTGCACTTAGTTTTCCACGCGTTGCAGTACCCCAGTTACGAGGCACGTCCGTCACCCAGGAGGGAAGCTCAGTGAGGGCCATGTCTGCCCAAACGGCCTCCATAATGTCCTTCCCAAGGACGGCTCCAGTAATAGAACGGGTCTTTCCCTCCTGCACAGAATCCCCTGGCGAAATGGCGTTTTCTTCCACCTGTCTGAATATTGAATGAAGTTTCTACTGGTGTGTCGCGCATGTACCCATGCAGCGGCGGCGGCGTATAGCTCGTCTTTGGTGCGAAGTTCATTCAGCTTCTCCTGTGTCATGTGACAGTAATCGCGACAGACAAATTGAAGAATAATCCTTTTTGCCCGCAACACAGTATTTTGGGCAGCTCGGTGAATGAGTTGCTCGATGCATTTGCCAATGGCCTTTTGTTCCTCCTCTGAGGGCTGTCTTTCTTTGCTCAGACTACCAGTACACCTTGATGCCAACTAACAGGAATCAATCAGTCAAGCCAAGTAACTGTCGGATAGCACGGACCACTCACGGTGTCATCTGTAGCGACGCTCCCCTCACGGATGCTCCGGGACTCTGCGTCACTGGCGCTACGAACTACAGCGGCCGGTTGTGTAAGTTCTGTTGAACTTGAACGGACGACCGGAAGTTGGATCATGTCGGGTGAGACTTTCTGACGCTGGTCTCGACGTGAGTATATCCACCGTGATTATTGTTATTTTGTCTCGTTCGACGACCTACCCATTCTATAATAGCATCGGCTAGTTGTCCCTTATTACCTGCACGACGTAGATCGTTGTCCTCACAGATGTGCCATAGGGTATCGTGGGCACAATGTCTTCCAGTAAGCTGTTCTCGAAGTACTCCTGTACTCTTGCAGTGCGTATGATGTCGTACCACTTCTCCATTTCGGAAGCTGATGGCCTAGCATTTCCCTGACAGCTTGCGACGCAATCCTGTCACCACTTGGAGCAGTAGTGTCGATACCCCAGATCTGCCGAAGGTGAGTCTGGAAGAGCCCAGCGTCAAAAACATGCATAGGCTCTATGGCGGTAAAAAGAACGGGGTTCCAATAAGGTAGATCGAGAAGAGCGGACCATCGTATTCCGTGATTTTTGAAGAGGGTCTCCTGTTCGTCAATCGTTTGCGCGTCCCTCCATTTCCTTGCATGCCGGAGATGCTCGCCAACGTCTCGCTCTGGCCAAGTAGATCTATCAAGGTTTTCGATGTCTTAAATCTTCAGGCTGCAGAGTGTGCAGAAAGATGCCGCCGTTGGACTCGCGAAGCCACCAGCTTGCCGTGCGGCAAGCATATCCGAGACAACGGGTACCAAGATAGCCCGAACCCGACAACCTTGCCTATGCCCCACTGTTCTGGAATACCAGATGCCAGGGTCAAAGAACTCTAGTAAAATGTCAACGAGAAGTTTGATTGTGTGGTTTACATCGGAGAGTGAGGGTTTCCTTGGCCCAGGGATGACGCCAGCAAGAAACATATTCTCGGGGTGGTTTCGCAGGTGGAGGGGTAGGTTAAGCAAAGTAAGCCAGATGGCTGTTGACGAGACAGTTTGCTTAGCTTCTTTCATGTGATAAGGGTTAAAACTGTCCATCGAGAATGAAAATGCAAGACGCGTCTCGTCTACAGGTCCTGGGAGGAACCGTTCGCCTTTTTTTAGAAGAATCCTGCACAAATGTTTCCATCCCACATATCCTCCATGCACTCTTTGCGGGGTTTTCGAAAGGCTTTGAATACCTCCTCATCGATGGCAGGCCTCGAGAGTAGCCACCCGAGCCATTCCTTCAGATCTTGTGCCTCGTACTTGAACCGGGGAACGACATAAACGTTGCCATTGATCGTGGTGTTGTCGAATAAGGGCTCGCCGCAAGCAGAACCTGAACGAACACGACAGTGTGTACAATGAGCTGGGGCAGACGAAACTAGCGGGACATCGATGATGTCGTCATTGCCATTTCCCACAGGATTGGGAAACCCACTGGAAAGAGCAGATGCCTTCCTCTTTTTGGTCGTCCCAACCGAATGTGGATATAAAAAATAGCAAGCGGGACAGCAGACGTAACTGTGGGTGACAGGATCGAGATTGTATAGTGTGAGAAGCCGCCGTGGATCTTTCGGGACTTCACTCGCCAACGGGAGAAGTGCCGCTTGGCTCATCAAGATACTTCTCATGCCCGCCAGCAGAACGGCCGCGCCACGGCGTGGGAGGCGATATAAAATATACATCACCAATGTTGTGATATATATAGCAAGGGTAGTTGTATTCTTCGGGTGTTTCCTAAGGAAGTGGATTTCTGAGGAATCGTCAGCTGCGATGGCAGCACTGGCATGCGATGAAAGCATACCTGTATTCACGATAGCGCCGTTGATACCATGCCTACTCCGCTGACCCGACCACTCGGCCTCCTTCAATCGATTTATCCTGACAAGTTCCTGGAAAACTCGGTCTTCTACGCCCTCCACTGCCTCGGTAGTCTCGATCGATTCCAAGTGATTAGGATGTCGCAAAGTCTGTTCTCATGTTCCAAGATAATGTGATTCCTGCGTGTCGGTTGCAGCGCATACAGGCCAACGTTAGGCTGCCTGAGCTGGTCAGGTGTTTGACGTGTGTAGGGTCCATTCTTGATAGGGTCGTTGACGAAGTCTAGAGTGTCGACGTTTGGCATCCAAGTAGAGCGCGCCGAAAGCTCCGCATCCAGGGAAGAGAGAAGCTCCGAGTCCGCAGGCTCTGCATCAGGCATATGTGCCAGGTCGAAAAGACGATATGTGGGGAACCAAAAGGCTTTGAGGCACAGTTAGAGATGGCTTGTCAATGGGCGTAAAAACCACCGTTCGTAGATCTGAGTATTGAGCGCTGAGCATCCATTGAGTCTTGCTAGTATAACACAGAGATCTGCGGACAATAGGACAATAGGCATGACAAGCTCCAAATCAAATTAAGAACAAAAATTACACGAAAACCTCAGTGATGCCAAGAGCGAATGAGGTATATCATTTCCTTGTGTTGGACCCCGACTTCGGGCAGTCCGAGTGCCGAATTGGCCGCCACTTTCTGGGCCGCTTCTGGAAGGCGCTCAGCTTACTCAATAAAACCCCGACCATCAGTCGACAAGCGTGACAAACCACCCAATTCTCGTTTTTTGCGACACAACAAGATTTCTATTAAAAAAAACGGTTGGGGATTGTTCATAATAGTACTGGATAGTATATATAAATTTGGGTGAGATTGGAGAATAAATGAGTAAGAATTTTTGAGTGACCGAAGTCGGGGGGGAGTCCGAAGTCGGGGTTAGCGCCATATGACTGCCACAGGTGCTTGAATACCGCAGGCGTCACCGTACCTCTGGGAACATTCTGAATTCAAATACCACAACATATATGGGGCGCCCAGGATCGTCGCATATAGCTTCATTTCAAACATTTAGAAATTCAGCTAGCGGTTTAAATATGTTCGTATCCGTTACCACCCTATAGCTAGTAGGTGAGGTGTCCATCACAAGTCACCGCGGGGTAGTCGGAGGAAACTAGTCTAGAAGAGTACGACAATGGACATGATTAAATACGGGGACCCAGAAACAGGTAATAATGCACACATAGACCCTTGCGTAGACCCAGAAAGAGCGCAGACAATAGGTCTCTCGCCTAGAAATGAGTCACAATCGTGTTATTTTGTGTCCATCTAGCCAGTAAGTGACGGCCCAAGGCCTTTTCAGTAGTACAATGATGCAGGAGGGTCGATTGTCTCTAGCATCACATGGTCAGAATTAGTTCTCGACTGGCAGGGCGATCTTATGTCGTCGCAAGCTCTATGCGCTTACTGGCACTCCAGCCTATCACAGCTTGCGATTATGATCCGGGCTATGGGAATACCCTGGACTCCACTGGCGAGTAACGATTTAGTAACTTCCAATGGACGCCGTATTTAAGACGTAGGCATACCGGCTCGAGATGTGGCTCTTGTCTAGTGTCTGACACGTCCACTGAAGTACTGAACATCAATAATGGTTATTCATCGTCGCTCATACCTTAATGTTCCCGTGAGTGCCTTTGCTCACGATGTAAACGACCGAATTTCTAACTCAACACTTCAGACCAGGATTGACACCGTGAATGGCTATCTATGGGGGAGATGGCCACGCCAAACTATCACGTACCGCTTTAATGCAGAGTTGCCAGTACACGGCAGGTGCATTATTAACCCTCCCTATGTAGACGTCGAGGGTGCATTCTTCTTACCAAGTGCTTCCCAACCAGAGGGTCTTCGACACTCTGATACGAGTTGCCGGCCACACTCTCTTGGTTTCTTCCTATTTCGACACACGCCTTGGCCCCAACCCTAAACTTGAAGCGCGACTTCCCTCATATTCCCTGGTGTGGGGAGATCGCTGTGTTGTTTGTCGGAAAAAGGAAGCCATTTGTAAGACGAGCGCCACCTGACTTGGTCGTTCGCTCTGCCATTGCTCAGTGAGTTTCGTTTACTGTTTCTTAGAACTTAGACCACCTAACTTTCGTCATAAGGTACATGGGGGAGTGCGTTGCTTGTGTAGAGCTCGGAGCCTCATTTCCGACTCATATAAAGAGGTTTGTTATTCACCTTTATGTTTCGACCTCTGGTTCATTCGCCATTCCAGTGGAGGGCCCGGCTCAAGTGAGGGACGCAGTGTTGGTATATTATTAGTACGAAAATCTATGTGTGAAGCTCTCGCAAAGAAATCGCGGCCTTCAAGTCACATGTACTGTATAAGAAGATTTGAGGTCATCAGCATTTGAGCGTGTTGCCGAATTGTACTTACGGTAGTCATCAATACGATTTATACAATGAAGGTGGACGTGCCTAGGAGAGCTGAGACATAGTCTGACGAATAAGAGCGGACTTTGAGCGTTTGAACATTTGGCTGGATGCATATCGTGAGATGGCTCACGATCGCTCTGTGTATCTTGCTGTACTTCGTTTATCTGATTTTGCTATGGGACCCGGAGACAGGAGAGATACGGGACAGACGAATACGGGGGGGTGCGGTTGGTTCTGCCGAGAACGAAAACACAGCGACGACAGTGACATGGGATTTTGAAAGAGCGCTCACAATATTCTCCGAAGAGGACAGGCAGGGAAGGTCAGGGTGCGTCCTTATGAAGAAGAGTGTCGTTATTGTTCTTGTGTATTACATCCTGCGAGGGAAGGCAACCTCATAAAGAACGGTGTCGTCATCGTTTTGTTCCGACACACGGCGTGGGGAAGAATCCCATGCTGCTGCAGTGATATCGTTTAGGCGTTGCACGCTCACAAAAAGTGTATACGCACTGATGTGGGTGTCCTCGGACGGCGCGTCAGGAACATGTTCAGCGGGAAAAAGAAGCAAAACTACGTGCAGAAGTGATCAGCTCAGCAACAGAACACAATAAAACTGAAGAGGACATACGCATTAAAATGCCAGTCGATATGGGACTACGGGTCAGGATTGTCGGTGAAGAATAGGATGGTGACCTGACCATCCAAGGCGGTGCCAATGTTTACAAAGTCGCACGACGGGGTTGAGGAAGTTGCAAGACGTGCTGTTCGCGCTATGGACTACGTGGAACGCACGCCAGTAGGTGCGGCATGAACATGCAAAAAGACAACATCTATCGATGCAGATACTGACACCGTGCAGGTGGATGGGATGCTCAGAACGAGAGAAGTTCGCAGAGACGGAAAAGATGAATGTGGAGTGACCGGTGAAGAGCCAAGGACAAGAAGGCAGACAGAAGCGAAAGCGCCAAGCGACTTACAGTAATGTCCACTGTCACGTACTATGCTTTACCCCTCACTGAGCCGCAAAAGAAGAAAGCACACAACCAGCGTCCTGAAATGTTTCTGGACGCGAGTTCCCACATAAACTCAAATGCACTGCAAAATGCAAGTGTCAGCAGTTAAAAGTGAGAAGGAAGAAAGACGTTGCCGAATGCGTGTCGTGGCTGCCACCGTCGCGTAGGAGGAACCAGGGTGAGGTGATAGTAGAATATGAAATGGAAACTATCCGTGGGTATTTGAATCCCCGCTTTGACAACGCATTTACGACGATGTGGCTGGCAAATGCACTGAGGTGAGGGGAGTCTCCACCCGTGTACATATATTCGCTAAATCCCAATAAGAGTGTGCTAATAAGAGTGTGAAAAAAAGGGGAGTCATGGTAAGCAAGAGGCGTACAAAAAAAGAGATTGGAAACAGCGTTCAAAGTCCGAGTCCGCCAGCCTCAGGATTACAGTCGTACTACGTACTAGGGACATCTGCATACCAAGAGCTAAAGTGGGCTTCGTTACTCCCACAAGCCGGAAACTGTGAGCGTAGGACGTCAGGAAACTGTGCACCATTGTAAAATGTCCTCCATGGATCCACGTCGTCTAATAATGCTCTCCACCTCTCGGGTGCTTCTTCGACAGCCTGGAAAATGTTTGGATAGATTCCGGAGCACCAGAAGTCGTATGATGTGAAGCGCGGCCGTCCACCTCTATCAATGGACAAGGCACCATCGGATGGTGATGTATACGTCTTCCGGGTGACTCCCGACTCCTTGCCACCGAGAGCGAAGACGAAGCGGATGATCGGGATAGGAAAATAGGAATCAGGTCCGGTAACCAGGCCACAATCAAAGGGATCCATTTTCAGGAAGATCTTGGCCTGAGCTTCGTCACTGCTGGAGTCGTTCTTCTTCACCTGGACCAGGATGAAACCAATTTTCTTGACGTCGAGGTCGGTGCCGCCGTACAAATACGGGTAGACAGCGTCGACACCTGGCTGACAATTAGCACCCAAAGCGGCCGCGCCGCGTGACATAAACGCGAGAAGATAAGGCCGGGCCAAGAGCTTTTGTTCTTGTGGCTTGATGAAGTGATTGAAGTGCATCATTGCGCTATTGAAAACCTCCCCAAGCGTTGGTTGTGTAGTCTCTGAGTGGCAGAGTGATGGGACGGCGTTCGAGACAACTTTGTAAACTGATTCGCAAAAGAGGGACGAGAGTAGATCAGTGACCGAAAAACAAGAAGATATCGCTCCTTGGGGAAGGGATTTCCCGAGGACCGCTATATCACGAGCGCGTGTGAAGAAAGCGGCGACCAACAATTCTGCACGATCGCCGGGATTGATGCAAAACCCGCTAAGAACCTCAATGAGAGCATCAGGTAGGCTGAAGCCGTAGCCGCCTCTCATGATACAGGAAGCTGCCTCCGAAAGGAGAGGTTCGGATGCGCAGCACACGCGTATAGTTCCGATATCCTCCCCGATCGCCTCACATATGCGCATGTGATTGGATATTTGGTTATGTAACTTTTCCGCTTCCTGATAGTTGAGCGGAGCTGTGACATACAGCGTGCTGTTGATATCCAGCGCCAACCGTTGTGATAAAACAGCACACTTCTGGGCCTCTGAGAGGGCCTCATCCGGCATTGGCAATCTGCAGAGCAACTTCTGTATCGCGAAGTGGAATAGTCCATCACGTACTTGATCATCGCCGAAGTCGTAACATGTACCCCACCTGACAAAATATGAGAAAATCCGAAGAGGCGTAGCACGACACCGCTTACAAAGGCCGTCCCATGTGGGCTATACAATCCAACGAAGTGACGTCCAGAAGGGTTTTGTACGTGTCCAAAATTTTGCGACTGATCATGAGCTGGTCAAAGCCCAAGTAAATGAAAGGATGAGGTATTTTGAGTCTGCCGTCGTTCATGCGATTCGAGTTGTCGTAACCGCGGGGTGGGGTAAATTGCGAGACCTTCCCGGTGGTAGAAAGGAAAAACGTAAACAACGGTGCTGTCGAAAACGTCTGAAGTGCCCGTCGGAGCTCAACAAAATTAGACCGATCACTTTCGTCGAAGGGTATCGTCAACAGATGGGCTTCGTCGAACGCGACAAAAATGTCCGGGAGTCCTTCGTCCGTCTTTACAGAGTCCCCGTCATTGATGCATTTTCGGAGTTGCTCAAGCGCAGCTTTCAAATCTGCGTTGCTCGGATCAGCACGGCCAAACCCTTCAGAAGCTGGCATTTTAGAAAGAAATGGAGGGACTCCAGAACGGTACGGCGTACCTTAGTTGCCTTAGTAATAACGTCCTTGTAAAATCGAGACCGCTTGGGCCCGGAGGAGCTCATACTCTGACCTTCTGACATGAACGCCCGGAAATGTTGTATCCGCTCAGCTCTGCTTCGAACGTGGAAGTCGGCAACGACCTCAGCGGTGTTGAGAAACAATGCGTGGAAGAAATGATTTGCTCGGGAGAGGGACAACACGTGCATGCTCTTGTTTTTCTTGTCGACGTGGGTGAGGAAATCACGAACGACATCATCGGCAGGGGGGAAACCTAACAGACCAGGTTTGAGAACCACGAAAGTGAAATGGATGTGACACACCTCGGGCATCTTCTGGGCGCAAATTGATTGGGATCATGAAATGTTTCTTTGAGAACTCGTCCAACAAGCGAGACTTGCCCATTCCGGACGACTGAACAATAGAACAGTAGCGGGCGTACGTTTCTACCAACTTCATTTGGTCACGGACGTGCGTTTCGAGGGCCACCAGTGGAAGATGTCCGATAAATTCTGCGCTCCAAGAGAGCTCAACAGCTAAGGGTACCATTAACGAGCACGACTAACACGCTAAATGGATCGGACTCACCCTTCTCCTGCGACTCTGGGTTAGTTCTACTCAGTACAGCTTGGGGTGTGTGCCATCAGACAAGTTCTGGGAATAGCCAGGTTTGGGGCCTTACGTTGAGACATAGACACGGAAGGTGAGACGACCCAAAATGCATCTGAGAGCTAGTTATGACGACTTGTTTGTGGGGCAGAAAAAGTACTCACCGTGAGTCGCTAGAGCCCATGATTCTTCCAGACTTGCATTGTCAGCTCTTGCCCTTTCGAGCACCGCAAGAAATTCATGTTCTTGGTGTCGAAGGTTCTTGAGGAACCTAGCTTTAGGAACCCACTTGCCCTCTGATCCCTTGGGCACAGTTTGTCTCAATCGCTCCTGAACGGTGAAATAGATTTCTTCTTTCCAGTCGGGTGTGGATACAGATACGTTTTGGAGAGCAGAACGCAAAGACTTGATGGTCTCCTCGGAAACTGTGAGTGAACGGGAGGGGGACCGAACCTCATCCTGGCGGGAAGGATGCTCTTGCCTAGCCTGCTTTGATGGCGGTGGGTTTGGCGGAGTTATCCGATCGGAAGAACGCTTCATCGTTACGACTGAATGAATAGAAAGGGAGGGTGGCGTCAATTGGTTCGGTTAACCTACAGTACAACCTACAGTACTTATAACTTATTCTAAGAGCCATTGTTCTCTTATCACAAGCCCCACTGTCTTGGGAACAATCCGAACTCATCCGCGGGAGTAGTCCTTCTTCTAATCTGGATATGCACTCCGACCATGAAATTTCCAAGGAAATTTCCAAGAAATTTCGTTATCTCATGAGATGTCAAACCTCATAATGGTGCCAGGTCTAGATATGCACGACAGCTAGCAGTACAATAAGACATGCCAGAATACGCCAGACCGAGGTTGAATATGCTCTCATTAGCATCTGTATTCGTTGATACAGGCTCATACATGCCTTGCATACAGCCCGGAATGGACACAGTCCGGCAAACTGAGACCGACATATTAGATAATCGTAATATTAGCGTAGTTAAACGGTTATCTATGAATAATAATAATATTGAGATGCATCCGGACCTCCAACGCTCACGCGTTGCTCCAAGCGTTGCTCACCTATCCGGCTGCCCGCCTCCATAAATCTCTACAGTATTTGACCCTTGTAAATATATGGTCCAGACATCGTATTCGTATCCATATATGGCACTGAACAGCAACCCATAACAAAACTTAGATGCAGCGCTTCTCTTACTTCAACTGAGTTGCGAACGGGGTTGGGCGCCCTTAGCATTCGGACTAGACTACATTCCTTCATCATTTACCTATTCCAAAACAGTGCTCTGATCGAACATGGAACGTCAGAACGGAGTTTGTTTGTTTTTTTAATGTTTACGGCAAAATCCACAACGATAGGAATTTCCTCGTAGCGGACTCCATTACTGATATTTACTGTACGGATAGTACGAAGTAGTATGAGCGGATTGGGTGTATCTAAGCAAGCGAACGAACATGTGGGTTCATAGTTGGATGGCTCAGAGTGAGTTGAGGGGGGCTGTAATCAATCCCATCAGCGGTATCTGAATCTTCGGCAGCAGGTGCACTCGTGGAAAAGAGAGAACATTGTATAAGAATGCATGGTAACTCCCGATCCTGTCAGGGCCAAAGAGAAGCCTGGGATGAGTTTCCAGAGCTTCAGGATTGGTGCCCTGAACTGACTTTCAAAACGGCGAAAGTGTCCGCGGATTTGAATCCTGTATCAGTTGACCTTCCACCTTCAAGTATTCCGACCATGTCGCGACTCAAGGAGTCGAATGACGAAATTCGATGAAACATTGATGCGAGACAGAGAACGTAAGCATGAACCAGTTTGACACAATAATTGCGAATTCGCAGGAGAGAGGTATCATTATTCTACTTGTATCCCTGCCGTGGACGGTTTACGTGGGGATGTATGCATATACATGCGCGCATAATTCGTCGTTCGCCTCGCCTCGTGACACCCACAATGACAGGATGATGTACGCATTTTTCCTCTGCACTTCTTTCTCAGCACCGGCTCGGGACACTCTTACAAGCAATCCTCCAGATCCCTCCCAGTGGGATCGTTCGCGGCAAGCGCCGCTCCTATCTTCCTGTTGCGGTTTACTCTCATGTTTCCAGAGCTCAATCGACAATTTCTGTGTTTGGGAACTGATCCTTCGCGCGGCCGACCGCCGGGGGGTACCGCTCACTAGTGAGGCCGTCCGGCTCGAGGTCCACACGGAAGTATAGTATATACAGCTCCTTGTTGGGCTTGCGCACGGACGAATAGCGGCCCCGACCCCTGCGCCCTTCGCGTCACCTCCCCCTCAGGCACGCAGTCGCTATGTATGCAAATAAGTTACACCCCCACCGCGCTGGTACCACTGTGCGTGCCAAATTAATATGTCATCACCCACCACACCTTCTGCGATGTTCAGGAACAGACAAGGTACGCCTGAGGCGTCGTGTGCCTTGCCCTTCTTAGGCCGCGAACCCCTTTTGTGTTGTATTACAGTACAGTAGGAGGGACCGTACCTTCCGACCCGGACTGCACCTGCCCAGCAACTTACCTCGCTGCAAGATGCGTGCGCGCCATTCCCCACGGGTTCTCACACGTTTCTCGCCCAATCCGCACGTGCCAAAACGTCGCTCTCCCGCGTCGATTATCACCAAGGGGTACTGTAGTGCATCGCTATGTCGAGACCTACACCCATTTTACGGCAGACAGCAGACGACGACGACATTTTACATGTCGGTTTTGTGGCCACACGTCGCACGTCACACTTCATCCGAATCGCCTCGTTGCCCGGCAGAAAACAACAAAAACAAAGGAGAGAATACGACCCGCGTACCCACCAACCTGGGCTGGGGTTTGTCAATATTTCTCCTCTCCCTCGTCTCTTTTTTTTTGGGGGGGAACGAAGACCGAGGCTGCGGTTGGACATCGGCGGTAAAGCCAGCCGGCACCACCCGAGACTGAGTAAAATTTGAGATAAAATTAGTTAAGTGGTGGTACTGTACCTTCCGGGCTGTACAACACGTTTCTATCTCAATTAATATTGCCAATATGACCTTGACCTCATCTCTGACCTTTTTTTTTTTTTTGGCATCCGCTTCCGGCGGTCTTGGCTTGATTTGGGTGGCTGACTGCTTTCTGAAAACGGAATGGAGCAGGAGCCACTAACAGTCAAGCGGAGTCCCAAACCTTTCAAAACGGGACTGTGACCAGGCGTGACCACGCCTCATCTACCGCCGACTTCTCCGTTCAACGTCCCTCTCTGGCCTCTGGGCCCATGGGCCTCTGAGCCGTGAGCCCCCTCCGGCCACTAAAAGCTCAGGGGAGCCGGTCTCTGCGCCGTGTGTACCCGTGTTATAGGGACTGCCCCCTCTGCCCACTCTGCTTTTCCCTTTGTCAGACACTTCCGCCCAACGTCGTTCTGGACCCATGAGTCGCGAGTCCCTCCAGCCCACTTAAAGCTCAGGGGGGCTGGTCTCTGTGCTAGGGTTCACCTCACCACGGGTACGGGTACCGCTCAGGGTAGCGATTCTGAACCCGTGGCACGGGTACCCGCGGGTACGACTGACAATTTGTCCACTTACGACGACTCGGTCCAAGTTTACTTTAGACCCACCTTTCGACTGCGACGATGTTTGGGCCGCATCGTATCATCCGTATGGCTTAGCTGCCATATCGAACCCAATCCCATGACGTCGCACCGCATCGCCATCGATTCTCTCGCGCTCAGGCTTCCCTCATCCCATCTTTCCGTCCAGCCATCCACACATAAACACCTCTCTTTCGTCGCTTGTTTGCCGCTCCCCCTCACATCGCATCGAATGGCATCAACGACTCCGACTACCAGTTTCGCCTCATAAACGGCCGCGTTCCTAGGGCACTCGTAGACCGGTCACACGTCCCCACATTCATTCCACATCGCCATTGGACTCGTTGGCTCAACGTCGTGGATTGCACTCGAGACTTCAATACAACGCAACCACTACTACTGCTACGACATTGGGCCTTCCTCACAATCATTCCAAACCTCGTCACCAGTCCTCCCCGCACAGACGCGAAAGCCTTTTCTCTTTCTTCAATTATCCCGCTAAGTTTTTTTTTTTTTTTGAGTTCACCACGTTTCTGCTGACCTCGTCGCATACCTGTTTATTGACATAGGACCCTGACTGCTCGACAAGCCGCTGGACCCCGTCTGGCCTTTTATCTGCACATGACCCCCACTGGTCCTTACCTCAAGATGACGACGTAATGACAATAACTACGAGGCGATTACGACGATAGAGGTGACGGGCAACGACGAGGTATGCACAACCGCGATGGCGGGGCGACTTGACTCGTGACACGAATAGCATGGCGGAAACGGGCGACAGCGACCGCAGCAACTGGGCGATCACAACCGTGACAGCGACAACGACCGCCGCGGACCATCGTACGGGTACCCATCAAACCTTCCAGCACCCGTACCCGTAGCGCGGGTGCTCGTGACCACGGATACTGGCCCCGAGTAACAGGGGTTACTCTGCGTCGCGCGAACCCGTGTTACTGCCCCTGCCTAGCCGGCGGCAACTCGCAGGTACGTTATTTATCCTCCAATGAAATGTAATTCATCGACGGAGACTCGATCCAAGCCGTTCAGAAAGAAACGCGCGCTACATGTGGAGCGGCGGTTCCTGCAAGACTCGGGAGACTCGCGCCGATGAATTAGCCCCACCTTACCAGAGGGAAGGCGACCACAAACAGGCCAGCGATCTGCTAACTGCCGAATCAATCGACACTATTTCCCTCTGTCTTTGTTCCATCGTCGGAATCGGTCCCGACTTTCGTACTCCTGTCGGCATGCTCTTGTGTTCGGCCACCTAATTCGTGGTGTTGAGACGAGGCTTGATGAGGTCGATGGTAGACATCACACCTGTACATAACAATGGCATAGAACGTGTGTCATCTTAATACAGTCGTTTTGGGTCGCATATAACCATTCTCCGAGTCTGGACCTGAAGACGATTGTCATTTTTGAGCGAATCTTTCGCTTGGAGTGGAGCGAAATCAGTTCAATGCCTCATCGAGGCCTCATCGTCGATCAAGCGATTCGGTTTGACTGTTTGACTGCATCGAAACAATACAAATTGATCCACTGTGAGATATGCAAGATGCTCGCCAGGCCCCATGGGGGCATATGCGATCAACGTGCCCATTGTTCGGCCACATAAGGAATTATGGCTACAATATGCGCCGGCGCTCTTGACGGCGCTCAGGCGCAGTGATGAAAGAATGAGGACTAACGATCATGAGAGCTTAAGATCTTAAGCTCAAGTGATGCCGTATCCTTGGCCGTATCAAGAGACGGCACTGGCCTACACTATAGTGGGGCCATCACAAACGTATCCGCACTAACTGATCGTGGTCAATGCGCGCGGATTAAGTTTTGGGAAATCGTGTCGAAGAGGACAATGGCATCATAGGATAACGATATTAAGTTCTTGAGATACTAGTACACGCACGAGGTCGCAGAGAGACAGATGATAACACCTAACTATAGAGCCACGTAAGGTGGACAATGCACAACACCAGTCGACCAACGGCACGCCGATTCATTTATGTAGATACAAACCTACTACCAAGCCTACTACTGCGGGTAATCAATCACCCAGCCACTGACCTTGCTCGCTTTTCCCGTCTTGTCTCCGTTGTGTTCGTTGTTGCCCGCGTAACCCAGCTTGGCTCACCATTGTTGCGAAAGGATAGGACCCGGTCAGGATTGAGGGGATATTGCGCATTTTTCGAGACGCTTTCCCACTGTCCACCGACGCCGAGCATCCAATGTTGATGGGTATTGGTAGATGTGTCAAAATGGACATATAGATGTCCTGTCTTGGCTTGCGGGACAATAGGCGGCGACTGAATACTTGAGCTGGACTTGGAAGAACACCAAATGGTGTAGCCGCTCCCAGAGCTGGAGCCAAATGGTCGCTGGTGCACTTGATAACTAGTATGAGCGCCATTAGGGACCGCAGCTCCTGAGTTAGGACCTAGAGGCCCGATTACCACCTGCGGCTGGGTAACACTGGAGCAGAGATGATATAATAAGAACACGTGGGTAGGAATGACGGTACACGCACTTTTGCGCATGTACTTCTGTGAACTTTGCGATTCCAAGTAGTGCGGGAAAGATCGCTTGCTTCACCTGAGGGGAAATGGCCAAGGAGTCGAGGTGAGCATTCAGCACCTGGTCAAGGTCATTTCCACTAAATGTTGCTGCCATCAAGTTGGCCATGGCGCGGGCGATAATGAGTACGGAAGGGGAGGATGTGTGTGGTTGCAGAATAGCTGCAATCGAATGCATTATCGCGTCGGCACTGTTCAAAGCAAAACATTGCGTGGGTCAGACAAGGCAGATAGCATAGCGAGGAGAAAAAGGCTACCTAGAGCCAGAAGCAGCCGCGTGAGTAGTATAGCTTGAATTGTCTACAGGCTGGCTAGTGACGGGGAGGGGCAGTCTGATGAACAGCACACATAGATAGCATACTCACAGAGTGACAAAGTGTTCTGTGGTGAGATAGGCTGGGTGGCTGGAAGCAGCAACAGGGAAGTCTTGACAAGGTAAAGCAAAGTGTCTGGCACACAGCAGTGAGAGAACTGATAATAGTATTACAGAGGAGAAGACATACCTGGCACACAGCAGTGAGAGAACTGATGTGGACCAGGGCGTACAAGCAGTCTACTTATACTGTACAGAGGCGTGACACTACTACAAGGGAAGTAACTACAGGTCACAGAGTACAAGGAGCGCATTGTTCTATAACAGGACAAAGGAGTGTGCATATGGAGAACAAGGCGTATAGAACAAGAAGGGTCCAGACTAAGATGATATCATAATGACATCACAATAAAGATATATCTAAAGGAAGAACAAAGACGTAGTACAATGACAAGTCCAGAGGAGTCTGTATGATGTCATAGTACATGATGTCATAGGTGACGCAATGATAAGTAATAGATTGTACAGATCAAAACAGTATCTAATCTACAAGTCCTTTATATCTAATCTAAAGCAGTCCATGCTGCAAGTCCGGTCCGTATGAGCCGCTAAGTGCGCAAGGGTCACTTATCAACACAGTCCACTGCGATGAACGTCCCGTCATGATCAAGTTTATACGGCTTACTCCATCGCCCTTGCCAGATTCGTTAATCTGCCGTCTTGCCCCAGATG
This sequence comes from Lactarius indigo, assembly GCA_025766275.1. Taxonomy (NCBI): domain Eukaryota; kingdom Fungi; phylum Basidiomycota; class Agaricomycetes; order Russulales; family Russulaceae; genus Lactarius; species Lactarius indigo. The sequence goes on along the minus strand of JAFKAC010000135.1, from coordinate 2,474 downwards.
ATACCGTCTCATGGCGAATCTCTGCCGAAGGATCGTCTGCGTAGACTCAGTACCCTTGTTGAAGCAGAAGGTAAAGCTCACTTTTGGAGCCTTAGGAGACATCTCGTGTTATGATCCGACGCTTCGGACCTAAGTCACAGTATGTCTCCACCCTGCCTTCCCTCCCCCCTTTTGTACTATACCTTGTTACCAAAGGAGCTACTGTTACCAGTGGCGCTGTTTCTTTGATCCGAACCTCTGTTTACTCCGTTTAGTCTCTTTGACATTGTGTGGACTTGTGTTCATGTTGTTTGGAACCCTGTCCTATATAAACCTGTACCATAGACCGTAGGAAGCCAGACTTGGCTTCGTTTGCAATCTAGCAACCTTGCCTCCATACTTTGGTGTGACCTCGCCTTATCCCTCTCTTCTTGTGCATCCCCTACCTCAGTCCTTAACCAGGACACTTCGAAGTCTTTGCAGTTGAACTATATCAACGCGTCACACCTGTTATACTCTGTGCACTAGCAAGATCAAGTGTAGAGAAGTGTTAGACACTTCGGACGAGGAGTCCTACATTACAGAGTAGTGCTGCACCTTGTGCCACACTTTTGTCACTCGTATTTCATAGCAATAAGACAATAGAGGTCTTCGCTTGATACTTGTGTGATTCAGAACCTTCAGAACCCACGCCCCTGCTAGGGCGTAACATAAGCCAAGTCTACAACTCCCAACACACCCAAGACACTACTGCCACACAGCAGAGTGGGCGACGATCCAAGAGGACGCATCAGCCAACAATCAGACACTCCACAGAACCCAGAAACGACGGCATAGCCGGGCGACGGATCCTCCTTGACACAAGAGGCCGCTTCAGCCACCCCCTTACACAAATCAGCACCCAAGACAGACCACAATCGTGGCTAGCATCAGTGTCACCTTTGAATCAGACAACGATTGGACCCCAGTCACAACCAGAACACAAGACGACCTCCCACACCACGTTAAAAGCAGTCAACTAGGAAAAGGAGCTCGCTGGGCCACAACATCAGGCAGACCACCTTGTTACAAGTGCCTCATCAAAGGCGAACTCAGACCAGTAGAATTCATCAACAACAACTGGTACATCCTCCGATACTTTCAGAATACATACCACACCAGAGCCATAAACATCACACCGCACAGATTTGCTGAAGGACTAGGCTGGTGGAACGAAGAAGACGAACAGAACCCAGAAACGCCCCACAACAATCATCCTCAGCACCAAGAAACACTAGGGGAACATACGGACTACAACAAGACTCATCAGGAGAAGAACCCAGCTCAGACGAAGCGGAATCACACTCAGAACTATCCCACTCCCCAGAACACCGTCTAGACATCACAGTACCCACACAAGCTTCGTCACAAGCCAGCCCCACTATCCCTATCTGGATAGAACCATCCCCAGCGGAAGAAGGATTCCCAGCCCCACTACCACCAATCAGATTGCCCTCCCCAGTCGAACCACCCAGATCCCCATCACACCACAGCCAACACTTATCATGTCAGCCATAAACGCCACAGGTACTGGCACAGGTACCGGCTCAAGCACCGGAACAGGAGGAACACCAACAATGAGCTCAGGAGGACTCAAAGGAGCACCCCCTACTCCGTTCACCGGAGATAGAACAGAGAGTGGTCAGTTCAAAAGAGAACTGCTACGATACATCAAGTTAAATAGCGAGAATGAACTCATCAAAGAACCTTATGCACGGGTACTATTCGCCCTTACAATGTTCAAAGGACCCAGTGTACAGCTGTGGGTCAACCAAACCGAAGATGACATGGAAGCGGCACTAGCAGACCCCACCAAAGCCCTCACCAAAAATAGCAAAGATCTTTGGGACGGTTTTCTCGACACCTTCGACAGAGACTGGACCAACACCCTAACAAAGAAAGAGCCTATCAAAGCTCATCAATTTGACGATGCAAGGTGGAGCGTTGGACAGTTACATCCTCGACTTCGAACACCTTGCAGGAATAGCAGGATGGGCAAGAGATGCCCCTGGGACGGTGGAATTCTTCAAAAGAGGACTACCCACAGGACTGTATCGTGCTTGCCTTATGCGAACCACCATCCCAAACACCATGGACGAGTGGCAAACCGCTGCCAGAGCAGAACACCAACGCTGGAAGCTACTAAAAGCCAGACCAGGGAATAGAAACCCAGGGCCAACCCAGAATGTCCACCAAGGACGACCAAAGCGAGCCCAAATGCGATGGATGTAGATGCCACCACCTCCACCCTTTTAAGAAGCTTACTGAAGAAGAAAAGAAAGCCCTCATGAAAGAAGGACGCTGCTTCAAATGCAGACAGCAAGGACATATGGCTAGGAACTGTCAACGACAAAATACCACACCAAACCAAAGCCAGAGCCACAGACACCCAAGAAGCGGACACTGCACCCCCATACACCCCAGAAGCAAGCACCTCATCAGTGGCTGCTACCACA